>VZUI01059997.1:0-136854 GCA_013401135.1 Cettia cetti | reverse complement strand
AAGACCTCTCCCCAAAGGCTCTGGTAAGGCTCCTGTACCTGCCCTTCACTCCTGGACCCAGGGGTATGTTGCCCCCAGCCCCCTGCAGCTGCTAGCTGGCCCAAAAAAGAGCAGGGGAGGAGAAGCAACACTTGGGTTTTTTTAAGATATTCTTAAAAACTAGGCTAGGATTCCAGGAGGTTTATCTGTGTTTTCTTCCCAGATTAATAGCTTGCTAACTAAGAGCATGATGCAGCCAGCAACTTACTCTCTGATGTTTGCAGTTATTCCAGATTGCCTACAACTAAAGAAATAATCAGCCTTCATAGTTCTTCATGAAAGCATTCAAAATATAAAGTAATTGTAAATATTTTTAATTTTAAGAAAAAGAGCACCTACACTGTTCAGTGTTTATACATACACATATATACTTTGAATAGGTAGAAATTTTTCTTTTCCTATATGACGTCATCTTTTCAACTGCTTCTGTCTTAATTTTACCCATACTGAAGAACTAGAAAATCAAAAGGAGGGGGCAAGGGAGAATGGAACCTGGTTGGATAAGGATTAATTGTGAGGAGATTAAGATAAAGTTGAGTCATTAGCAATTCCTGGGTAAAATGCTTGAGCAGCAATATTCACAAAAATACAGTTGATCACACCAGGGAAACCAAAAGATAGTTTTATTTCTAGTCCAGCTTACAATGAATGCAGAAATCATGACTTTCATTACTCTTCTTCTTACAATTCCAGTTTTCTTAAGAATGGAATATTTCTGAGTGGTAGGATAAGAGTTTGAGCTAAGAGTTGGAATTCCTCTGTACTATTTCTGAACATACTGCCAACTTGTTAGAGGACATTCAGCAACAACAGGTGTATCCAGACTGCCTGATGAGAAAAACAAGAGATAGCAAGCTAGCACCAAGCTTTTTAGACCTGGAAACCACATCTGGGAACTGAATCTCTGGGTAACGCTCCCAAATGACAATATAGAGATATTTCTTTATGGCACCATGCTAGATGGTCTATTTTCCTACAAGTCACACAGTTCTGACAACACCTACCTATTCATGGTTTGCAGTCAAGTTAGATTTATCCAAGTCAAGCAGTCTTAGTCTTTGAATCTCCCATTGAGGAAGTAGAAATTATTACCAACATCATAAAATGAGTGGGTGCTGCTTAGACTGAGAATTAGTTCCTCAGAAAGTGGTTGTGAACAAAACAACAATGGAAAAAGAAGCACCTGCCTTTCAAGTCAGTCTCTAATACGAATAGAAACAGTCTGTAACAAAGGATAATTGTTACAGTTTGAATCTTAGAGTGGAAATTAGAAGGATTAATGGAACAAATAAGATTTTTCCTTTTTTTTAGTACAACCTGAGTAACATTCTTGTCATTTTAATAAGACACCCTCCCTTTCAGTCAAAAGAGAAAGGCTTAAGTAAATAAGGCAAAGAAAGAATCTTGCTTAGAACTATGGAACACAGACAAATAAATGCTGAATTGACCAGATGTGTCCACAGTATCTGATTCAGCTCTTCAAATTTCTGTAGATGATATATGGAAGCAGTAGGGTGAATACTGCAAGAACAATTGTGCATAAACTGAGAAAAATTTGACAGACATAGTTGAAAAATTAATCAATTAATGCTAACAGACTGCTTTTCTTGTTTTGGGGGATAATAGTCATAGTTAAGAGGAAATCTGATGTCTTTTGACTGATTGGAAAAGGAGGAAAATTATATAATTATCTTAATCATGATACTTTTTATTTTATTGGATTTAAAATAATTTTAATGGCTTTCATTTGTTTGTTGCTTTTCCAAATATGTGTTTCCAATATCTAGAGAGATTAGTATTTGTGGGAGGTGAAGTCTGTGGCAATGTAGACTAATTACAACAGAACAACAGAGACTAGAACATAATTTGAAACTGCCAGTTGTTCTTTTCTGTTTAATTATTTTGTTTAATGTTCTCCAATGCACATAAAAAGAGTTACTTAGCTTTTCTGAATGTAGTTCTCAGTCATGATTAAGTAAAATTCAAGAACTTATTTAGCAATTTTGTCTCTGTAGGTTTTACAAAAGTCTCATTTAAAGCTTTTAGCCCAATCTCTTTTCAAAACAACATACAATTTTATTGTGGAAAGACAGTAGAAAATTAATTTATGGCCTATTAAAAAAAAAATCCTGTTATTACAGCAGGCTGTCTTGCAGCATAGAAGCCTGTTTCTTGTCACTGACTAGAGTTTCACTGTAGATGTCTCTAATCAACAGGAATCTGTCATTTTAATTGACAGTTCACTTAGGAGAGACAGTTATTAAAAGTAGAAAGCTAAAACTGCTTAGACCACAGCATCTCTTTTAGAACTGTAGCCAGTATTTTAAAAAGTATTTCAATCAGAGTAGCAAAAAAATCTGGAGTAGCGTATAAAGCTAAACTTCAGAGAGGCTGCTGTAACCTTTCATTTAGTAACAGAACACACTGAGATGCAGCAAAGAATATTCTACCATCATGGTTTGGGTTTGGTTTCTTCTCCAGCATCAGCTTTCAGCTTAACACTGACACTCTGCTCCTGGGCACGTGCCCACAGTTCTTGATAGATCAAATAAAATAGGTTTAGATTCATCTTATTATTGGAACATCTTCATCTGATGCCTCAGTCAGTACATTATGTCTCTGTTTAGGCTGTCCAGGCCTATCAAGGAGCTCATGGTCCCTGTTGAAGTTGAGTAACAACCCACAGGGCCAACTCCTGCTAATCCCAGAGCTCTGTCTGTCTTTCTTAGTCCATAGACTTAAGTGGAGTTGGGTCAAAAGGGCGGGTTATGTCAACATTAATGGTAATCTCTGTAATGATCTGTGGCTCCAGGATGATAAATAAGATGATAAATAAGCTGAGGAATGAGTATCTAAGCTGCGCTATGGTTCTGCTTGAAAAAAATTGACCATATTTTCAAAGCCTTTCCTTTCAAAGGCATTCAATCAAGAGCAGCACCTCCTCAGTTATGTCAAAATAGTCTGCTTACATATGTATGATATAATCAACAGTTATTCTTTAAATACCAGGTACTGGCCTCAGTTAAAAAGCATTCTCATATGCATGAAGCGGAGAATATAAATGGTACGCCTTCATTAGTACATAATGTTTTCAGTATCATTATCCCTAAGGATTAAGATTTACATCACTATTTCACTCCTAATATTTCACTGATTTTTTTCCCTTTCATTTTGACAATTTCAGTACTTTCTTTCTTTACAAAGTAGATTAATAAATAGTTATAAATTAGGTTTAAAAATTGTAGATTAATAAATAGTTATAAATTAGGTTTAAAAATTGCTCAAGCTCACAGAAAGATATTTTCATGAAAAAATAATTTGTACCTTAACCTTCTGTTTAGAAAGACAAATATGTTCAAGTCTTGACAACTCCTAGAAATATTTAGTATATCTCACTAATTGGATTCTGTTGAGAAAAAATCAGTACACTTTTCGCATAGTTTTATCAAGTTTGTACTTTGCCAATATATTTTTATTTTTCCTTTACATAATTTCTTTCTGTTGCCCTTTAAGGTCTCAACACTGGCAATCATAATAGACAGACTTGGATCCCAATTATTATAGAAAACCAAGTCAGTTCTCAGAGAGGCAGAATTCCAGATTTGGTCCTTCTCTGTATGAGGAAATCATTCTGTTTGGTCCTGCAAAGAAGACCAGGACTGCTACTTGTATGTGATATCCTCAATGTTTAACATTAGCCAGTTGGGGTGACTTTTGGACCCTGTGGGTCTTGTCTAAGCGGAAGGACCTTAGGAATAATCTAAGGCATAAAGATCTTGCAGTCAATTCACTGTAAGGGCAAAAAGTGTTTCTACAGCACAGCCACAATGCTCCCACAGCTAAACAGGGAAGAGGAGATATGTGAATATTTATCTTTACTCATTATGGGTTTTCAGCAATCAGAACCTTGCTTCCCTGCAAGAACACTGATATTACTTCATTGTCTACAAATCCTCTTGTGTAAAATGATGCTCTGTGTTTTTCTCCTCCAAGAAGTTTTTTTTTGTTGTTGTTGTAGCTCATGTGATATTCAGGCAATTTTTCATTAATTATTGACAGAGATGCTGCAATGGGGACAGCATCTCTAGAGAGAACTTTCTCTCCTGGGTCAAGTACCACTGTACTGAGGCCCATTCTCTTCTTGAGGACAGACAACCTTTCCTACTTCTGATTGCACAGATGCTTTAAATCACTTCATGCATTTTCCTGACTGAAAAATGAGATTTAATTGCAGCAAGCATCCAGCTCCTGAAGACACATGACAGTCTGTTTCTTGTACAATTTGCTGTCTCCAAGCCCAACCATCAGAATCTTGTTCCAGAAATACATTTCTAGGCACCACCTTCACACTAAGAAAACTGCAGTTTGCACCTCTTTCTCAGCTGGCTATGTGGTTTTGCAGTCTCTTTTAACAGTGTTTCTTGGACCTCCCACCATTCCCAGAGTAAGTGCCTTGTATCCCAGGAAGAGTCTTTGCTCAAGCACAAATTGTGTTACCAAATGGTTATGAAATAATCAGGCTGAAGAAGCTATTGTAAAAAGAAGAAAGATCTATAGCTGCAGCAGGAGACATAATACAGTGGTGATAACACAAAATTGAAACCTCTGCAGGTAAAAGGCAAGAACATATAAAACAGCCAATTGTGTTGTGGCACACACCAATTTTAGAATAATTTTTTATCAGTCACTCACTTGAAGTATTTTCAATTCATTTGCCAGTCTAGTTCTTCTACACTTCAGTGCAAATCTCCTGAATGCCATTAGCATTATCCAACATTCTGCATCTAATTTATTGAGCTGCTTTGCTATGGGATATTAAACAAAATAATCATTCATTAGGTAAAATTAGAATGTGACTGAATTAATTTCTGTAATGCTCATTATAACAGATAACTGCAAAAGAAATTCACACTTCTGTGCTGCCGAACCAATACGATACTTATGTCAGCTTGCAATATAAAAGGTACCTGGTACATAGACTGCTATGAACAAGCACTGTAATTTGCAAAATATTAACTGAAAGCATGCCTGTTGACTTTCAGAGTATCAATTTAGAGTGTTTCGTAATAAGACTATGATGATGTAATCACAGACTGCTGTAATTGCACTAAATTTTGTAATTAAATTCATGGTTCTTCCTTTGTGCACCCAACCAGCAATTTCATCCTAGAAGGTAAACACCTTGGGCGAGCATGAACTGCCCTCGTGATTCTCTGCTGGTTGTTCATCATCTTTCCCTTTGTGCACTACAGACGGATTCCAAAAGCACATGCAGCATGTGCTCCATGATTGTTTTTGGAGAATGTGGGAAGTTTGATGAACCCACATCCCCCACCTCTGTTAAAAATGGGTTCAACAGCCTCAACCCAGTTGTCAGGGACCTCCTTGATGTCAATGCTGTGACAGGCAGTGGTAGGCAATGTGTAACATTGGGCAGCATGTGTGCATGAATCCTGTGCAGCCCCATGGTTATAAGGTGACTTCAGAGCTCTGCACTTTTAAGTTTCAAACCTATTTCTCCCCCATTGCTGGCAACTCTCTGAGAGGATGCTGGTACACACTGAAAACGGAAGCAGGCTTTGCCTATGGAGACTGAAGGAAAAAAAAAGTATGAAGTATTTCTGCCCTTTCCATATGCACAAGTGGGTTGTCATCCTCGCCCACCAACATAAAGGGAGCTGCAGGGATTTCTGTACAGATGGTGCTGTTTACTCTAGCACCATGAATAAACCATCTCAATTAAGCACTGATGTAAGCACTGCTGAAATAGCTTACATTTGTCTTGATTCTGTTGAAATGTAATTCTTCAAAGAGAACTGGGCAGTCATCCCTCACCCTTTCATCAAAAAGCAATGAACAAAGGTTAATCATAAATGTGAAGAACCACCAGCTGCACAACCCTGTGTGATCAAACCTGATGTTCAACAAAATATGTAATCTGACATACTCTGAAAATCCCAGGTAAATCCCAGACATTTACCTGTGATTTAACCTTTGCTCCACAGGACAGGAAGGGACATGTTGCATTACAACAGGCAGCTGACTTCAGTTCCAGCCATGCCAAACAGATGGAACATTTCCAGAGCAGCAGGAACATCACTGGTTGTAAGAAAAGAATGTCATGACTATGTTCTTCAGTGAGCTGTACTTACAAAATCCTTTTGAGGCATGTGAATCTGAACAACCCTCAAAAAATGTTTGGAGTGCTAATGGATGTGATGAGTTGGTAAATTCATGTCAATTCATCTCTCATTCTGAGACCAACATTGGACAACTTGAGACAGTACAGCTGTGTAGCTGTAAGGCAAGTATTAGCTTGGCTACAGGCTAACAAAAAAGGGTGAAGGAATTGTCTAGACTTAAGTAGGTGAGTTTCTTTTTATTTCCATAGTCTCTACAAAAATAGCAGCTGAGTGAGGACTCTACAGGCATTTTATTATTCTACCTTATTCTGACTTACTCTATGCGTGATTTCAGGTAACTACAGAACACCAAGGTGGTCTGACCCTTCAGGGTGAGGATCCTTATAACAGTCATAATCTAACAGTCATAGAGCAAGCATATCTTTTAGCACACTGGATCATCAGGGAAGTAAAGTAGTATGTAATTCCACTTAGCCACATAAACTGTTTCACAAACCAGCAGTGCACACATCAGAGGAGTAAAGTAATTTTTCAGAGACTGCTACTAAACAGCAAAGCTCTGTGACGTGCAACAAGCATCAGAAAGCTTGATTTGTGTTCCTTCTGGGGAACACATAATCATAGACTAGAACACATAACAGCCAGGTTAGGAAAATCTTAGTTATTTATCTTTCATTTTGCTTTCCTGAATTCACCACTGCTTCACAAAAAGAAAAGCACAGGGGTTAATGACAGCATTTTGGTCTCTAACACATATTGCATATCAGAAAGTAAAGGATGCCAGTCCTTGCACTTGCATCAAGTAAGACACTGATTGGATTACTCATCTCTAAAAAGGTAAAATATTTTTATTAAAAAAGTAATTTTTCATAAAACAAATATTAAGATATAAATGGTGATGTCCTGACAAGATTAACATGCAATACTCAGGAAACATCATCTGATGCCAACAGACAACCAGGAAACTACTTACATAACAGTGATCCTTAAACAATGCTAAACTCCTTCAACACAGCCCATTAAGAGTTTAAATATGCAAACAAATACCCTGCCTTTTCTAATTCATAGAATGCAATTGAGTATCTTCCAATTTCCTTCCTGCAGGATTACAACACTTGCAGTATGACAACTTGCACAGATATCCAACATTATTCTTGAAGAAGAGTTATATGTGAAATGTACAAAATGTTGGAGTGCTTTAAGTCAGAGCTTAAAGCTACTGAACAATGTAGCCAATGTAGACATTGGTATACTTTTACTCTCTCTTCATGTTTGCATGCATCTTCTCATAACACCTCTATTTTTACTTGAATGGAAAAGGGAAACAAAGACTATTAAGATTGAAGGCTTCTTATGGTTCAGAAAACAACAAAGTTCACTGTGCAGCAACTGAATCCACTCAGTAGCAAATTCAGGTAGCAAAGTCAAACTAGGCTTAGAGTCAAAACAACCACAAGCACCAAATCTGTTTGGAAAAAACACAGTCAAAAGAAAATAGTGGAAGTACAGAGACCTAACTTGATAGGAGTGCTGTGTGCAGGAGTTGCTAAGAGCAGCAGCTGCACTCAGGAACCAAAAGAGCTGAGAAAATCATGGTAAAAACGAAGCACAGAAACAGAGGCTGCCCAGGCTTGAGAAGAAGCTGAAAGGAGTGCTGTGACACACAATAATATTGAGATTTTTAACAGCAAGCTGCTACTCAGAGCTAGTTTAAAATGGGCTTGGCATTGTGTAAAAATGGTAAAATCCCCAGTAGCTGCCCTGCTTGGAAGAAAAGCTAGAGTTAACAACTATATCCCTTTATCCATCTAGAATTTTTTCCACATCCTATTGGATATGCCACTACAAAAAGCACCATGCTAAAGTGAGTTCTTACGGACAACACAAAGCCCAATTCATCAAATCCAGTTTTCATGTGTGTTATCACTTGTAATCAACAATTTTTGACTATTATCACAAAAAACTGTGCCTGACATCTCAGGTGAAGGATACATAATACAGGAAATAGCAGGTGAAATATCTACGTTCATGCACTAGCAGGAGGAAATTATTTTTTATTTCTGAAGAAGTTTTTTAATGGCAAGTTGATCTTTTGTCCTTTTTACCACAGATCATTTTGATCAGTGGTAAAAAGGACAAAATAAAAGACCAAGAACATGAACCGATCAGAACTACAGCTCTAAAAATAATCAACCACCCCTGAAATAGCAGTGATGAGTAAGAATGTTGAGAAAAAGACGTAAGAATAAAGGTGGGATATCACTCATATCTACATACTGTATTCTGAAGGAAGTTATTGAAGTGTTCCAGGTTGACTTTAAACATGTGTATGATATAAGAAACTGCATTAAACAAATGTAATGAGGTCATACAGACTGTAAACATGCCAGCTGTCCAATATATACTTTATTCACAAAAATTACCCCCCTATTTCTGTTTTACGAATATAGCCTGTTAGGCAGAGTTTTTCCTATGATTACATCAAGCAGACCATGAAAACAGAAGGGGAAAAAAACCACCCCCTACTCTACAATCTATAAAGGTTTTGCAGACAAATCTTGTACATACAGATTTAAACATCTGTGCCCAGAAAGGGTAATTGGATATCAGTGGAAAAGCAGAAATGTGCATTTAGCAAAACGAAGTATGTCTTTTATGAGTAGAAACCCTTTCAACTCTGCTCTGAGGCAGTCAGTGAAGCATGAAGACTAGAGCACAACTGATATTTCTCACATTCAAGGAAGGGCATACATTAGAAGATAGCATGTCTGGAGTATATAAACAGGAATACATTATTCCCATTAATTAAATTGTAGGCCCCATTACTACAGGATGTTGTGAAGGATAAATGGGTTCTAAAAGAGATTAGATGCACTCACAGAGAACAAAAGGTCTGTCACAGAACATTAAACACAACTGTCCAGCTACAGCTGGATCACAGAGTATCTAATTGCTGTCTGCTGAAAGGTGCTGTGATAGCTTTGAGAAAGGAACACTTTGTACACAACCAGGCTGCTGTACTACATCTCCTCCTTTGTCCAGCTGGAGATAGAATAGTGGGCTTGACAGGCCCGTCCTCTGATCCAAGATGAAAGCTCTTCCTTCTTCCACTGAGGCAGGTCTGAAAATACTGTCTTATTAACCTTTGAACATTTTGTCTTTATTCAGAAAATTATTCTGTAAGATCTTCTAAAGGAGTTACAGTAATGCCGAGCTGAGAGATTCATTAAATAATGACACTGACATTTAAGGGATTTTGGACAACTTCAGATCAATCCAATAAATTGGGAACAATGGGTTATCAAGAATCGTATCACCAGAAACAAATAATTCTGTGGTACAAAAGGATTTTCTTAAATCTCAGCACCAAACATTGTAAGAAACCTCACGTGTGCATGATGACTTTAGACTCAAGGACAGTAGGTTCAGATTGAATATTAACAGGAAATTCTTCCCTGTGACAATGGTGAAACACCATGACAGGTTACCAAGAGAAGCAGTGGATACCCCATTCCTGGAAGTATCCAGTCAGGTTGGAAGGGGCCCTGAGCAACCTGGTCTAATGAAAGGTGTTTCCTGCCCTAGGCAGGGGGTTGGGAGTGGATGATCTTTAAGGTCCCTTTCAACCTAAGCCCTTCTATTGTTGTGAGATTCTATGTTTGCAGATAATCAGTTCGCATTACTAAAAGGGGTTTTACAATGTGATGGCATAAAAAAACCCCCAATAGGTGACTACTGCTTCAGCCTTCTGTCAAATGCAATGAATCACCTTTCAAGTTTACTCATTGACGTTGCAAATAGTTGTATTAGTTACTCTGTTGCTCTGTGTACATAGCTTGAGCAAGTGAAATAGAATAAAAGACTTGTTCAGGAGATTCTTCTGCTGGGAAGGAAGTACTCTCAAATGGCAAAGTTCAAGATAATTTCACTTTAGGTCACAAACAATGCCCAAACCTTATGGTGTGAAATCTAAATATCAAACTGTAAAAACCCATCAGATTTAATTAAAAATTCCTCAAAACAAAGCTTTTTTTGCCAGTAATCTTTCCTTCTTAAGAAAAGAAACAATTTTTGTATGAAATTCGACCTCCCAAAAGTCTGGTTTTGTTTGTTTAGTTTGGTGCCTGGGTTTTTAGGGTTTTCTTGAAGTTCAGTCATTTTTAATACAACTGGAAATCTTTGCATTCAGAAACAGATGTCTGCCAAAGTGAGAGGACAACTGATTATACACACATTTTAAGAAAAGTGCTCGAATTGCAGAGAACACAATTTTTAGATTATTTTGCTTTAAAACAATGTTAATAAAATATTAACAAATAAGGCTTTTTGTTTTATTTTTGCATCAACAATTACTTTATTAAGAAAAATACAGTTTTGGTCTCCTGCAGGGAAGTTACATTCTCACTTCTTTTTTTCCCCCATTTCTTCATTGTGAACTACATTTTATGTAGCCATAGAATCGGAGAATCATTGAATGGCTTGGGTTGGAAGGAACTTAAAGATCATCTACTTTCACCTTCCTCAAGGCCAAGTTGCTCAGGGCCTTCAATCCAAACATCTATGCATTGACAGCACAGACCAACACAACAAATACTGTAGCTGCACTTTTTGTCCAAATGAAGTGAACAAAAATAGGCAGTTATGAATGTTCTAAAAACTCTGCCATATGTAGATGTATAAAATACAGCACCAGATGAATAACTCGAACAGGATGGTGGAATCACCATCCCTGGAATATTAGGGATTTCATTCAAAAAAATGAATAGTCTAGCACTTCGTGATATGGCTTAGTGGACAAGGTGGTATTCAGCAGAAGGTTGGACTCAATGGTCTTGGAGGTCTTTTCCAACCTTAATGATTCAATTCCAAGACCCAGTACCATTTTCAGTAATAAATTGTACTATTACTCTGAGGGAAATCTTATGCAGACAAAACCGTGAAGTATTTTACAGCAAGGCACTTTTCATGTATGTTAAAACACACAGACTCTGATTGAAGAGAGTCCGCAAATGAATCCAAGTTTCCTCAAGTTGCACTGACAATTTGGATAATTCTTCCAAGAGTTTTGGCTCCGATGAGAGAACCTTAAGATGTAACTGAAAGTGAAAACAAGCAGTTAGTGAAACAAATACAGATAAAAAAATTAAGACTGTTTTCCCCATTCAATTCCAATACTTCGCTTTCAGAAAATGTCCCTAATAAGCTAAGGACTTTTTCCTTCAAATAATTTCATCTATTTAATACTGCCTCCCTTTTGCTAGTTTCTGCAAGGCATTTTTCATGTACTAGATGGGATAAGGCAGCAGAATGTCCTAAATTTACTGGATCATCTTCTGGCAAGGCGGCTGAATCTATTCTCATCACACACTTCCTTAGCGGGTAACTTTCTCCACATTCTGACCTGCATCACAAGTTCCTCTTTAGGCTAGAAAATGTGCTAAGGTCAATCAGGATTATTATTTTAATTATCCATGTTGCACACATCAAGAAGAATGATGCCAACACACCACTATAGTGATAGAGATGGACGAGGTCTCCTTATGTGACAAATGGCAGCCTTGTTAAAGCAGAAGGAAGATAACCTTCTGATCTTGCAGCAATTATTACCCCTTAATAGATGGAATATTTATTTTCCAAGCTACAGTTTAAATCTAGGAGCCTTGATATTGAGCTTTAGTCTGAAAAATAGTAGGTTCAGTCTGGATATTAGACAATATTCTTTACTGTGAATGTGGTGAGGCACTGGAACAGGTTACCCAGAGAAGCTGTGGATGGCCTGATATCACGTGTCTGAATGTTTATAACAGTGTTTTCCAAGTAAACTGTTACTAATTGCTTTCACATGATTTTATAAATCAGAGTTATCTTAAGCACTTGTCCATCGGAAGGTTTTCAATCTCTGCAGAACCACTTTGTCTTTAAAAGTAACTGGTACTGTGCTTCAGTAACCTTCTAACTTACACACACCCTGGAATCATTACATTGCTCTGTGATACTCAACAGGTAACATAAGAAAGGGAGCCCACTGACATCGAAAGCAGATCTGGCTTGCAATGTCTAATGATAAATCCATCAAAATGTCTAATTTACTTCCCAACCGTTGTGTATTAAATTCTTTGCTTATTTAAGACATAGCATAACTTAATTTAACAATTAACAACCACTAAGAAGTTAGGCATGTTATAAAAAAATAAAACCCATTCTAAGTAATGAATACTAGAACAAAACCTGTCTGGCAAGGGCCACTTCACATCTTTTGTTTTGCAAGTTTTTCTCAACTGTCACCAAATGAGTTGCCAAATTATCCAATACATTCAGTCAGACATTTTAAAACCATCTCAAAATCCCTTCAGATAATTTGAGCAGACACCTTATACCTTTTAACTGCATAATCATTATTTTAAATAGCACTAACATAAATTTTATAAGAAAATTGTTACCTTTAAAAATAGTGCTAGGTACGCCTGAGCGAGTTCGAAATTGTACTTCTTGTTCAGCATCACCCCAATCATTCTCAGAAAGCTCAGCATCACCTCCATTGAGCCACCACCTTCAGGGGCCAAACCCCGTAGTTCTAACTCAATATTAGATGGCCCCAAACTTTTCAGTAAGTCAAGTGGAGCTTTATCTGTGTGAGAACATCGAGGGACATATTATCAGTAACATCTGCAAAACACAATCTAATGGATCCTTCATAAGACTGGCTTATTCTAAAATTCTTAAGCAGTGACTATGAATTTCAAGTTTTTACTGTTTCCATGCTTTTTTGTTTTCAACAAAATGCCTCCCTGTCTTTAATTTACTGTCCCACCACATAGTAGAAGTACATATGCTTTTTACAATGCAATTACATTTATTTGTAATTGAAAAATACAAGTAACATCTTGATATTGTTTCACTTTTTTCCCAACAGAAGTCTTTTATGTTAAACAAAATTTCTAATTTCTAGTTAACCACATATCTCTTGGCAGAAAGAATGCACATACTTGAGATTTTGAACTGTTAACTGTGAATATACTCTCAAAAACAGAGAGCACTACTTTTACTAGGCATCTTTACTCTAGCTGACAAAGCAAACTACAGATCTTCTGGCGCATCTAACAAAATTATTATTTGTTAAGTGAATGCCTTTTGTTAAGTGAATGCTGGAGGTTGCTTGGGGAAAATCTCCACAGTAGAAATACATGCAATTTACAAATTTTCTTCCTCTTTGTAATGTTCTGTCTCAGGATTTCTACTACCCTATGTGATAACCTATGAAGATTCCATCCATTTGCTTTAAAAATGAAGCAGCAAAAATACATTTGGCTGCAAATGCAACTGACACTTATAACATTTTTAGATGTATCTGATGAATATTTCTTTTGCTAAGATGATCAATTTCATGGTAGCTAATGGGATTAGGCATTGGTTAATATTCCTCAGGTGAATCAGTATTTGATTCTTACAAAAATCATTAGCTAGTTTTACATATAACTGATTTTAACAGTACTAAAGAGATGCATTAAGTATCTTTTTTATAACATTAAATAAATGAAGCATGGAACATGTTGTGAAGTTGATACACATACAACATGGAAAAGGTTGCAGCTCAGTTAACATTCCCTAGTTCTGACCTGAGATGTGAAACCCTGTTTCCATCCCAACAGTAAACCAGGATGGCTTTCAGCAGGATTCTTTTAATTTGCATGGTCCAGTCACGTTTAGAAGTGATGGCTGTTATCTAGCAAGCAAAGAGCCATGTCCCCCATCAGCAGCTTGCCCAGCCAGGATCACAAGGCTCCCAGGATGGCAGCTGTGGCACAGACCCTGGAGCACACCTGCCTTACAGCAGAGGTGGCCTGAGGCAGGTCCACATGTCCACTACCACAATGCATCAGAGTGCACTTGGTATGGCCAGCCTCCACAAGATTTTTAAACATTTACGTCTTCTGAGTGGCTCTGAGGCACTTTAATAGAACACTGTCAATCAACAGTGTCGATTGGGCATTAAAAATAAGGCATAAGAACACACCTGTTTGTGACAGATCCCTAGAAATAATACATAGCACCTTTTCTGGGTGATATCATCACAGTTTGCAAAAAAGTTGAATGATCTTAGGAACACAACCTACTTCCTCCATAACGGTTTTTGTGGGATATAGGGTTATATTTGTTAAAGCTGTTAGGGCTTATATTCACAGAAACCCTGTAGGAGGGTACAGCTGCAGGCTAGATGGTTGGAAGCTGGCTGGGGGGTAAGAGGCAGTTATGAGGAGAAACGCATGGACAGCACAGGAACGGGAAGCTGGTTGGGTGATAGAATCTGTGGACAGCAGCACTGCAGCTGAGCAGTCAATGCATGCCCTTCTTCTGTTAAGTTTTGGTTATGTCCAGTGGGAGTTAAAAGTATAAAAAGGGAGTGTTTTCTACAATAAAGAGATTACCTTTGCATGCATAAGGGAGTCTGTGTCTCATTGTTCCCCATTGCTACAAATGGCTGGCCCGAATTGGGACCTATAAAGGTGGTGGAGAATTTGCACCATTCTAGTAGCAACTTCCACTGAGTCAAGGAGTCACTTGGGAAGAGAATCCAGGAAAGGATTGGAAGAGTTTGGGAAACAACTCAAGGAATTCAAGTGCACCCCATCTAGAAGGTGGGTAAACCAGTGGGAGCAATATGGGACGTAGAATATCCCTGGAACAAAGGAGGTGCTTGGACCAAGTATGGCATCTCCTACATCAGCAGACTATTAATGTTGTTGATGTGAAACTGATGAGTACCCTGCTAGTGCTGTGGCCCGCCATGCTTCTGTACTTTGGATGCATAAGCTGGTCTGTGTCTTTGTTCCTCACTGCCACAGGTTTTAGCCAGAACTGGGTTCCATGCTGCAGACAAGCTTCAGTACCAATGGATCTTTGATCTAGTCTGGCTGTGTATTGTCATTTTCTTTGCCTTTTATACTGTACTATGCGTATTTTTTTCACATCTGTTACAATTCTGACATTAGAAATCACACATATATCAAAATAAAAGCAGCGTCAACATTTTTAGTGAAATATTTTAACTTACATTCATTGGTGCTCAGGGCTTCTTCAAGATGAATGTAGAAATCAGATTTCTGTGCCAGTACCCCAAGGTTTACCACCTTCGACTAGACGACAAAAGCACAGTAGTGTGTCCATGAATATACAAACACACTTTTACAACTCAATTACGTATATTTTCTACTGAGAGAGTAAGACTGAGAAATAAAGCAATAATGTAGTGAGTTAAAACTGGTACTTTAAAGTCTAGTGATTTAACCCAACGCTAAAAAGCATTTGAGACTTCTTTTAAAATACACTATGTAAACATCAATTACATTGATTCTTGTTTTTACCTGTCTATCATTTTCCTCTGCTGGTGGAACATATCGGGGTATAAGACCAGGAAATGTTGGGATGAAGAAAGGTGCTGACTTTGGAACTTTTGGTGGCTCTCTTGGTTTATTTCTTTTCTGTTAATTAGATATTTGAATTAAAATCATTATCATTATAATAAGAGCATGTGGGAATATTTTGTTTGTCAGTAGTTTAATTTTTAAAATACTGTGAAAACTCTAAAGACTGAGTGAAAAGTAAATATACAATTGAAAGCTTTTACCACTTATTATGAAGCTACTATTCAGCAGAAAAACAGCCCCTCTCCCAAATCCCAGGAAATGTGAAAAACACCACATAGACTTCTAATGCAAAATCTTGAAAAATACCTGAAAAGCAGGATCAAGTTTCATGAATAGACAATGCATTTCATAGAAATAGGGCAAATATATGGATGTATGCTATTTTCCGCATGATTTCAGTACCTTGATAATATCAAGGTTGATGAGGTTTTTCCACCTTGATTCCGGTAACAAGGAAAGGGTTACCAGCTGCTCTCCCAATTGGTCAGGTGAGACATATTCTATCATTTCATCACATGGCTCTTCATCTCCTGATGCATCCACATCTTGCAGAAACGGATATCTTTTATGAACATTCATATTTTCCATTCATTTTTTAAAAAATCATGCCCAACACTTTTGTTTATTTTACAATTTTTGAATAACAAAGGCATATTAGTTATAGACATAGGTTCTAACATAATACAGAGCTGAAAAACTACAGAAACAATCTGTTGTACTCTTATGAAATACTAAATAATTTTAAAATATTATAGCTAAGAGACAGCATTTAATAACCAAAATTTTAAAAGACTGGTAAGATTCTTGTACTTTGGCTGAAGTTATATAAAAGCAGTTTATAGAGTTATTAAAGAAAACAAAATTTTGGCAGTTATCCATTGTTCTAAGTGTATAAATATATACACAGTAATTTTAGTTCAAAGTTATAAACCTGTAAAATCCTTGCATTTAAATCCTTGCACCATATTCACTACCTCATCACAACCTCTTTATAAGTATGACTGAAGTGGCACATAAAAATGAAGAAAATCTCAGTATTAAAGCACAACATCCCACAAGAAAAGTTACAATGTCAATGTAAATCACTTAATTACAATGAAATCACTTAATTTTCTCTTGATTTCCTGTGTGGTCTTGATCAAATATGTCTACTTTCCTTTTTGTAAAATATTACTTGGCTAAAACAATGAATCTAACAGACAAACCTGAAACAACAAAGGAATATAACCCATTAAGAGCCCTTAGCATCTAAGCAGGAACCTTACATTTGCTGAAGACACAAAGTGTTTAAAGCTTTCAGACAGAATCCAGGCAAAAACATTCAAAGTTCTGGAATGAATTCCCATCTCCCTAATTTAAGTATTTAAAACAAGTATGTGCTTGCTAAAGTAGCCACCATCATCATGATGTTCTAGTGGCCAATACCTATCCGTGCTTTTCCTCCAAATGGAGATGCAAATGCAGGCACTCCAAACTTGGGAAGACAAGATCTCCATCTAGAGTATTTCTGAAGCATAACCACACCTATTAATTTAGCAAAAAAATTCCACTTAGGCCTTTCTTGACTGGGCGCAGGCACATACCAGGTCAGCTGAACCCAATTCTCTTGCCAGCAAGACAATCACAATGAATCTATGGCATACAAGCAGGGCAACAAACTCCAAGGGAAAAATAAAATACAGTTCCAT
Organism: Cettia cetti; assembly: GCA_013401135.1. Taxonomy (NCBI): domain Eukaryota; kingdom Metazoa; phylum Chordata; class Aves; order Passeriformes; family Sylviidae; genus Cettia; species Cettia cetti. The sequence goes on along the minus strand of VZUI01059997.1, from coordinate 119,559 downwards.
CTGAGGATTACCTTGTATAGGGCAGGTGCTGGGGAGTGCCACCAAAGACGGTTCATAATCTGCAGGCAGGGGCCGTAATGACACAAGTGAATACAAAGAACGGTTTGACCTGAAAAAATAAGTCAGGCATTTTAAAAGCCACCTCCAGATGAATGGAAACAAGTACTTCAGATATAATTTATACTGCAGTCTAATACTGCTGCAGCATGGCAATTCACCAGGCTCTATTCAAGATTAGCACTCTTCATTTATAAGATAAGCAGGAAATGAAGTGTGGCCATAGACTCACCTGAACATCTGAAATATAAATGTTATGTTCAAGTATTATTGCCAAGAACAGAATAATAATAATAGGCTGAAGGACCTCAATGTTCTTCTTGGAGTGAGGGGCCCAGAACTAAACACAGAATTTGAAGTGTGACCTCACCACTGCCCTGGTCCTGATGGCCAAAAAAAATACTTACCTCTGCAGTGTTGCACCACCCTCACAATTTCTTTCCAATGTGTAATCTAAACCCATCTTCTTCGGTTTGAAGCCATTCCCCCTTTTCCTGTCACTCCAGGCCTTTGTCCAAAGCCCCTCCCCAGCTCTCATGGAGCCCCTTTAGGTACTGGAAGGGGCTCTAAGGTCTCCCCAGAGCCTTTTCCAGGCTGAACACATTATGCAAACATAAATGATTTATCCTGTTTTCATAGGATTTTAGGATAATACTCTTAGCAAATGTTCTTCAGGTTTGAAATATGAACACAATCTGGCAAATAGCTTCTTTTGCCAATGTAAACTAGGGCTAGGTAAAAACATCTATTGTGATTCAGAAGAAAGCACTTTTACTTAACCACAAGAAGGCCTAACAGCTGAACACTCCTCAGGCAAAACTACAGCCAACATATATAACCTGAAATGATCTGTTAGCTGAATGGGAAAAAGACCCAAGCCATTTTAACATTTTGTTACTTCAGTATTAGACCTGAACAGTCATTTGCTTTAAAGCTGTATCAGGAGGAAACTGAACCAAAACACATTTTACTTCTGTGCTCATTTATCACTTATAGAGAGAAATAATCACAACTTTCATATACTGCTCAGATGTCTCAGACAACACAGAAGGACAAGAAAAGCACTTCAGAAAAAGCACTATTTGAACAAAGACATTTCAAAGCAGTGGGGGAAATGGTGTCTAGGAAAAACTTACAAATGACATAACAGAAATTCTTAAGAGTAAGAAACATTTCGAAAAAAGAGATAATTTAAACTATCTGAATAAGCAATAACTATGGAAATTTCATGAATTATGAATCAGAGCAATACAGAACACTTGTCCTAATTAGAACCAGAAAACACAAAATCATATTCACGGGGCAACTCTCTATTTGCAATAAAGGTAATTAAAAAAATAGTCTGCCCCATCCTAAATTCTGTGTAGAAACAAATTTCATACTCACCACAAATAAATTCCAAGATCATCCACATGTGCTGAAGCCAGAAAATCTCCTGTAGGGGACATAGTAAGGCTCACAGCTGCAGAGTCTACCAAAAAACAATCTATAAGACTATGGAAAAAAAGACACAACAGAGAAATTATCAGGAAGATAAACTTGTTTATCTGCACACATCTGAATTACAACTGAATGCAAACAGGCCACTAGAAGTATGGACACAAACTATATAACCATCCAAATATATTACATAAACACAGCAAGTGAACAGCACTGTGCAACAAACACCTTGTGTCTACAAAATGCTCTAAAATTGGATAAAGCTGGCACCTGCTTAGACATCCACACCCTGGAGAATGTGCAATGAGCCATTCAACTCCTTATGCCTAACACAAACCTTTTACTGGCCATAAATTCTGTATTTCTAGTCAGCCCCAGTTGCTCAGACTGACAATTCCCTCTCTCAGCATACTTCATATACACTTGGTTAATACTAGCACCTAATGTTTCTAAAAAAAAGGTATGAAGTTTGTGAAGTTTGATTATCTGCAACAGTTTTGGCATTACCACATCTTCAGTCTGATAAACCATTCCTCAACCATTTTTTTCACAATGGCAGAAAATTGAAAAAATACCATGTAAAAACAAAGTTAAAATGCAACTCTTCTAACATTATAATAACATATTATTATGCAACTATTTCAACAATGAGATAGTTAAGTTCTGGATGATGCTCTATCTAGCAGACTTCCACTCATGCCCAGACTGACAACACTGCTTGTCACTTGATGAAATACAAATTTCAGTTACTTCAAATTTTAAGTAAAAGTTGAATTTGAAAACTAGTTCACCAAGAGAAACAAAAACGACAAATGAAGAGTGTGAATACTTTTTTCTTGTTTACAGCTCTACAGCCCTGTTCTGTTCTCTAAAAAAAATACTGATGTAACAGCAGTTTAAAATGTAAAATCTTGTGGGCATGTATTTCCTTAGATACTGAGAACTCTTGTGATGGTTTGAGAGAACATGTCAAAAATAAAAGCCTGTTTTCCCTGAATGGAGTGTTCTACTCCCTATGCATATTCTTAAGACACATATTGCAAATTCAGGTAAGAGAAAAATCATTAATCACTTTCACTATAAAATATATTAACACTATACCCATAAATCCCATATATAATATCAGATACATTTTGCACACAGTGCACAATGGTGAGAAAAATTTACCCTACACACTTTTTCTTAGTTTCAAATACATCTTTTTATGGCAATCCTTACCTGCAACTGAGAAATTCTGTTCAATAAATCAACCACAAAGAACTCCAAGATGAATTTAACAAGAAATTAGGTTTTTCAACTTACTAAACTTAAATCATGACTAAAATTACAAGCTTGGGGGAAGGAAATACCAATCTACTACAGGAAACAAGACACTTGTAATTTTTATACTAAAAGCTAAATGAATCCTGCCTTGGGGCTGAAGTCATCTACCATGATGCTTCCTGCCTAACTGCAAAACTGAGACAATGAAAAGTATAATGTTGAGGTCACATTTAACAGGTTTCTTAATGCTGTTTTTTCTCAAGTGCTCCATCCAAACTATGAACAGTCAGCGCATATCCTGCTTCCTCAATTTCTCTATGCAAGCTGCACAGTAGAAGAAACATCTGCATAATGCCAAGGCTTCTGCTTTGTAACTTTCTTTATAAAAATTTGTAATTTCTTCCCAATTTTAAAAAGCCCTACATTAAAAAACACACACTAGGAAGACCTGCACTACATTACATAAGACAGTTAAGCACCACTTCCAAGGAAAACCAGATGTCCAATTAAGAGATACAGCCATTACAAATAGATACAGACCATTTATTAAAGTCAGTTGGTAATTTTCATAATGATGGATTCTAGAAACATGTTTTCAATCTTTTTATAAGAACAATATCAAAGCTGAGGCTTTAGAACACACAGTTCATGAGATTTTTTTTTCTATTTATGAGCCACAGAGATAAAGCAACCCTCAGGCCTTTTATTAATAGCTGTTCTTCCTTTTCAACACATTCTTCTGCCTATACCTGCCTTTACATACTGGAAGAATAATTTAACTGAATTACATTTAAAACCAGGGTTTGTCATTTACCTGCCTAGATTTCAGTTGGATCCAAATTTCAGAGACAAGAGACAAAAATATTTAATTTCCTTATATGTAAAAGAGAACTACTGCCAGACTGCTTTTAAAAACATTATAAATAGATTCTTATTGAAAAGTATTGTGTTACTGAAGAAATGAAAAACAGAAGAAACTGATATTATAAATGCTGCAATTTTTTGCAGGCATGTTACTTTGCAAGGGAAAGAGTGTTAGACAAAGACCAGAGTGCTAATTTCCTTCCCATTTATACTGGAAAGAAGAAACTTACTATCCATCCTGTCTTATTTTAGATTAGTGCCTCTCATCATGAAAGAACAGGACAATTGTTTGTTGAGATACAATGCACTTCTGGTAGTAAAATGAGAAATTTTACAGTATACAAGATTATTTACTAAACTATGTATAATCAAAATAATCAATCCAAATGAAATCTTTCAGTTCCAGGCATAACCACCAGAGCTGCAAACTGCACAGCACTACCTTAGATTACTAAAAAAAAAAAAACCCAAAACAATAATCTATCTGATGTGCTGCTGAAAGAATGCACTGGCAGAACTCAAAGTTACTTCTCAGCTTGTTTTTTTTCCTGGGCTCCTGAACTTCTTGTGTGTACTTGCCTACTTCTCAGCCGAACTTTATTCTGGGAGAAGATAACTCAGAGTGGATCACAAAAGAGTATTTTTGGCAGTTGCAAGTACAAACAAATGAAAAATATAACTGATGTAAAGCCATACTGTGCTGTTAAAATGAATGTAAGTGAAAACAGGCTCTCTTTACAAAACCAACAGGAGTACTGCATCCAACTCTCGGGCCCCCAGCACAAGATACACATGAAGTTAGAGCAGCTCCAGGAAAATGACTCAAGGCCTGGAACACATTTCCTATGAGGAAAATGAGACAGCTGTAGGGCTCTTCATCCTGGAGAACAGAAAGCTCTGGGGGAGACAACCTTGTGGCCTTTTCATACTTAAAAGGGAGCTTAGAAAGAGTGAGAGAGACTTTTTAACAGGGCCTGTGGTGACAGGACAAGGGACAGCAGCTTTGAACTGAAAGGTAGTGAGTTTAGATTGGATGTAGGGTAGAATTTTTTTATGATGAGGATGGTGAGGCACTGGAACAGGCTGGATAAACAAATAGTGCATGGCACAGCCCTGGAGGTGTTGAAGGGCAAGCTGGGGCTCTGATTAACCTAACCTAGTGAGAAAAGTTCCTTTCCAGATCAAGACAGTTGGACTAGATCTTTGCAACTCCAAACACTCTGTGATCCTATAAACACTTCAGCATATCACAATGCAATTCACTTTAAGAATTCTCTTTCCCTTTAGACTGTAGTGCTGCTTCCAGACAAAGAACACACTCATTCACACTACATGGAAATTCCAGGTGTCATTAACAGATTTTCAGGACAGTGTTATTCTGTAGACCCAGAAAAACACCTGCATTGCTATTGTGTCCATTAATTGGACACAATTAAAATAGTGGCCAAAGTTGTTATATCATGTGCAACTTTGAATATCACATCTGGTAACAGATAATCAAGCCGGAAGACTTTCTGCCATTTATCAGAAACAGGATTATTTCTTCTGCTGTATGTTTTTAAACTGACTCACCATCCAGAGGGAAGGTCCCAAGTCTTAATGGAACAGTCCATTGATGAAGTTATCAGCCAACGACCATCAGGACTGAAAGTCTAAAATAAAACAGTCAATTTAATGGCACAACCAACAAGCCAGTCCCCACAGGAGGCCCTGCCAAGATTAGACCGCTCTCTAAAATCCAGGTGAAATGGTATGGCCATTAACCAAAACTGACAATACACTCCTGAAAGTGAGGAAAGAACAAAACCAGAAGCTTTTTAAGAACAGGTTCAAACATAAAACACAGGACATATCTTCCTGTTAGTCAGAGCACTTCAGTCCTCACTTTTATGTTCATGGTAGAAACCTATTTCTAAGCATGAAGTTGAATAAGTCAAATAAATACCTTTTTAGCAGCTAGTAGCATTTATAAATAATTTTTAAGCTAAAAACTGTTTCAGTGAACACTACAATGAGCTATTACATAAGATGTAAATAAGGAATTATCAATGTGCTACATAATCTCAGATCTGTTTTTAGCTTGCTCATCTTCTCTATAGACACAGATGAGACATCTGCACAATTTTGCTCCTCAACTTGGTTTTCATTACTCCCAGTGCTTTGTTTTGTTTGATCCCTAAATCAGCTTGTTGAAAAGTTATATTAAATCACAAAGCACATTAAAAAATAGATGTCAATTTCACCACTTTACATTTCCAAACTAAGATGGCTAAAAGTGCTGTGGAGATGAACCACAGTTTTACTGTTCACAGCTGAACATAATACCAATGATTTAATACATGCAGAGACATCCACCATCTGTAAAATGTTTGGTATCTGTGTATGTCACCCAATACAGAAAACGAGTTAACAATTACCATGTCATTAATCTGTCCATGGTGTCCTGAGAATGTCCTGACAATCTTCCTGGTTTCTATATCCAAAACACTAATAGTGAAGTCATCAAAGGCAATTCCCAGAATACCACTGCCAAGAAACATCAACACACATGATAGGGAATACTCAAGGGACAAAAAATAAAAACATCTTAAGATTGTTCCAAGTATCTTTTATCCTAAAAATAACAAGTGTTACATTCCTTCAGTTTAATAAAATGTCTTGTCATCTTCTGTCTACTAGTCAGTTGTATTTCAAAGTATTAGAAATATAAATTCTAATATATTCTAATTAAAAATACTGGTTGCCTTTCCAGATCAGTATATTCACTAACTAATATACACATGAAATCATGAAATAACTTCAGTTTCTTACCTGTCTCTGTGAAGCAGAATTCCACTTGGAGAAGAAGAAAGTTCAGTGGAATAAACCAGATCTTTCATTTTGAATTTCCAAAATTTAATTAATCCTTCACTTCCAGCTGTGATTACCAGCTGGTTCAATCCATCCACTGCTACCCCTCTAATGGCCCCTTCATGTGCTGCAAATCAAGAGAAAAGAGTATTATTCCAGAATTTAAATTTAGCACAGAAATCAGTTGAATGCCAAACACTATTTTGTTTATCCTTGCTCTTATAATGAATGATCAGCAAGCATATGACAACTTGAAAGCCACTTGACAAGATGCTCCAGCATTTTAAGTTTTTTTTATATGTACAGAAACCAAACTGATTTCAAGTAAACACCTAGAATACAAGTAAGAAGTGCAACTGAAGCTGAGTGTTAGCTCTTATTTCTGCTTTCAGTTTGGGGAACCTTCTGTGATTGTGAGATTTGAGGGACTTCTTGAATCACTTAAGGAATGCCTCCAAGGGGACCTACCACTCCAGACAAAATTCACAGCTTCAGTTCGGGCACCAAGTCTGGGAATTTTTCAAAGCTACTTCACACTACAGTGTAAAGACAAGACATAGCTCTTCTAGTTTTGGATCAATTTTATTTCTTAATCTATACCTGAAGCTACTGGCCAGTAAGCCAGGACTCTTTCCTTGTTTCTACAACAAAAAATTCAGATCACAAGTGCCAGAAAACCATGTATGAGAGTACATGGCATGAAATATATATGTAGGCAACTTTAAAAGGAAATGTCAGAGCACTGTTATATAACATCCTAAATTTGTGGCTGGGTAATTAAAAATAACACCATATGCAAAGAATTGGACTTGTTTAGGACTTCAATTTTCCATTCACATGAAACATTCTTTCATTTCTATGCAGGGGTCACAAAACAGATGGGAACATTTATCTAAGAGATAGAACCCTATAAAACAAGCAGCCAAGTACTGGAAATGTGACTGTATCAAAAAGAGTAGAGGCCAGAGCATCTCATTTCAGTGCTAACTAATTTGGTAACTGACAATTTTGTGTTAAATAAAACCAAGGATATGCTACCATCAGTGCTGTTAAAACTATCATGGATCCCGTTCTTCAAGTCAGGTTTCTGACTGCAAGATAGGACAGTGCAGCATAATTAGAAAAGCTGAAATGCATCCCAAATTCAACTCAGAACCTACATTAAATTTTCATGATGACAGAACACCAGGTGACTGCTGTTCTGTTAAGCACCAGTATTTTAGAAGTTTAGGAGTTCTTACCTGTTTCTTTGCCATAACGCCCTCTGTGAATGCCAGACTGCATGTTATAAACATCTACCTGTCCAGTTGACATCCCAATTACAGCGAAGTTACCACATGAGGTAATGTCAACTGCCTTTCAAGGAAATAAAAAAAAATATTAATCAACCAAACAAAGCACCTATGGAAACCAATTCTTTAGGTGTCTACCAGTTAGCAAAGTTATTAGAAGGTACACAGCATATTGGGAATAAAAAACACTAATACGTTCTTTGAGGAAACCTGCATGGAACAAACTAACTTCATCTCAAGAAGCAGAGGGAGAAGCTCTGAGCAAAAAGAAATAAGCAAACAGTCAATGTATAATAAATATGGCAATGCATGGTTACACAAGATAATGAAATCCTAGCTTAGTGACATTCATCAGAAGCCAGAGATAATAATATCAGCACTGTAAATCAAATAATAAAGATATCCACAAATTCAGTCTTTAAGACAAAGTGTAAGCATGTCACTGCATGCCTCTTTCAACGTCCATGTTACCAATACCCTCCCAAATTAGGGTGAGGTCACAGAGAACTTAAATAGGAAGAAACAAAGAAACAATGGTCTAGATGCCTTTGGAAAGATTCAAAAAAATCTAGCAGTCAAAAGAAAACTGGGTATTTACAATTTAATTTATCTAACACCTAACTACTAATCCTAATGTCAAAAACCAATCTATTATAAGACATAGGAGTTGCATGAACCCCTAGCAAATGAGGTTTGCCACAGTAATTCCTCCTTTAAAAAGCTGGCAAACTTCAGCAAACATTTGTATCTCCATCACTGTGTGTTTGACATAGTGTCACTGTGTCCAGCTCAAGTTGTAAAGGATTTCTGAGGTAACATTCTTCTTGCAATTTGGAAATACACTTCCTTGTACTGCCAAAAAAAGCACAGTCTTCAGCAATCTGTATTCTCAGAATAAGTTAATAATCACAGGCATACAGACAACTCCACATCACTGCGAAAGACTAAAGGTAAACACCAACCACCTCTCTGAGCCAGAAAGTCAGTGCACTTAACCTGATAGTTAAGGGAAAAGAAAATTTTTTCGTAAGACCATAAGCATTACAAACCAGCTCACTGGACACATTGAGCTGGTGGAAAGCACTCTGCAAGCAACTAAAACACATCTAGACCATGCTTTTTCATTCTATGCATTATTTGTGCACCAACCGGAATCAAAATAGCATGCAGTGTAAATCTGAAGAAATCTTATGTTAAATAAACTTACTGTTGCATATATGTCAACAGGTTTGTGTTTGCTAAATTCTTCTGGCCTCAGTTTGTGAGCTCCCATGGAGGTTTTCTGATAGTTCCAGGTTGTACAGGTTATATACCCTTGATGGCAGGCAACAATACCATCCCAGTCACTCTGATGAGCCACTTCTGCAAGGTAAGAGAGTCCTTGTGATTCTAACGTCAAACTTAAGCTCTCCTGATATTTTAAAGTACCTTTAGACAAAACAGCTAATTCTTTTTGCACACTCAAAAGTCTACCACTCAGAAAAACTGCTGGGCAAACAGTAGTGCATATGTGGTGTAACTAAAATGTTAACAAAACCTCAAGCATTGTTTTGTACGTTACGTTTTGTGTCTTTGCCTCTGCAGTTTGAAATGCATATTTCAATGTAAATGTTTTAAACTGATTTGAATGGTTTAGACTGCTGAATCTTTACATTTTTCCAGCTGAGTATCTTTAACTTTTTCTTCAGCTGTTGAAGCAGCAGAAGCCATCACATAAAGTCAGGTGTAAGAGCTAAATCTGTTTCACATAGCAAAATACTTCTTTTGCATTTCCAGGAAAGTTGCTTATCAAAAGCTCAGTATCCAGCAAATATGATAGACGGGGATCTAAATAATGAGCAAGTTTGATTTTTTTTTTTTTTTTCTGGAAATTCAAAAAATTGAGAACTTGAAACTGGCCATTTCTAGAACTTCAAAGATTAACACAAGATATAAACTGGTTCACTTAACCAAACAAAGAGAAAAAAGAAACAACTCAGAAATGTACTTAAATAAATGCAGGTTTTATGTCTTCAAATGCAGGCAGCTCTAATATTAATTTTAAGATTAATTAATTTTAGCTATAAATCTTAAAGATATACACAAATACTTGTAACTAGTGTGTACAGACGGCCTGTATCACAAAAGTCAAATGGCTCCACAAAATTGTAAATCCAGATCTTTCAAGATGGGAAACAATAAATCATTCTCAGAAGAGAAAATAGCTACACTTTTGACAAAACAGATTTCAAGTCTGAAAAGAAGGTCATTAATTTAAAGAAGTACATTTTGATGAAGCAAAGATAGTTGTAATTCTGCTTTAAAAAGATAGATTCATCAGTTGCATACTGAATTACAAATGAACAGATTACTTGAAATTCAGCTTTAAAAAGTGACTCAAATAAGTGTTGTGAGGACTCAAAATCCACTGTAACTGTAGGGCAAACGCAATTTTAAACTGTCACTCAGTAGCTCATGAAAGGCCATAGAATAATCTAGATATAGCATGTGCTTCCAAATCAATAGTGTTTTGAGGGTTAAAAAATGAAATTAATACATGAAGATAATCACATTTAGTCTGTAACCTAGGTCAAAGGCCACTTACCTGAAGCAAAGGATGTAATTGGTGGAAGTGCCATCGTATCCAGCTTAAGGCCTTTCTTTTTTGATTTCTTTTTATTAATTGAACCTTAAAAATAGATTATTAAGAGTCTCAGTCTCATTTTCAGAACTGAGAATAATGGTTTAAAAAGGACTGTTAACAAAATGCAAAGCTCCTTTTACATTTAGAAACATATGGCTTAAATAAATACATCACTGTTCCCTAGGTTTGTAAAGCTAAGAACACTAACAGACTTTCTGTCAAAATTCCTGCAATGCTGAGCAAATCACCAGTCTTTTACATTCACAGCTGTGAATTCACTAGTCAACCTACTTGTTCCAAGAACTTGTGATGAAATGCTGAAGCAGAGGTTCCCCCATAACAGCTAAAAACATGGTACTATGAACATGACTATATAAAGCAACAAACAGCACCCAGCCCTTTCAATAACCAAAGAATCTTGAATTTCAAATTTATGTCCAAATTAATTTTTATGCAACTTTTCAAACACGTCCAAATACATATAACAACATAGACAGATAGTTAAAACTAAGAATTATTTTAGTCTTTCTGATCCTTGCTCTCCCAAATGAAAATGTTCCTTAACCATGATAGGATATGCAAGATGTGTTTAAGCCAAACTCTACACTAAATCAAAGGAACTCAAGCCATAAAATATGAATTGGCTTATAATTTAGTCAATTGAACAAAATGGAAATAGGGTAAAAAGTTGCAATTCATATGCTGAAATATCAGCTACTGTTTTACACATTTTTAGTACAAAAATCATGCACAGTGTTTCCCACATTGAAGTAACATACACTGCTATGATCAGAAATCACTTTTTTGAAGTATAGACAAATTGGAGAGTACACTCATGGCAGGAAGGACTGAGTTTGCAAAATAGCTGAGGTGATTAGCTTTTATAGAACCATTGAAGTAAAAATAAGGCCTGTCTAATGTTTACATAAATACTTTTTGGGATTTCTTTTCACCTGGGTTTGTACTTTGACTGAAATACTTACCACGTCCTAAGCTTTTATTGAACTTCTCATGCACTGTTGAAAAAGATTGCAATGTTCCATCTTGACCTAAGAAAGTATTAGCATAGAGCAGTGAAGAGCAAAAATCAACTTTGCTCATAAGTCATTTGAGTAAAAAAAAGTAAAAAATAAGGAACAAGCAACTTAAAACATTATAATAAGGTATTCACTAAAAATTCTGGCCCAAGAATAAATACAGATACACTCTAAATACTCTAATGGAGCCTAATTTTCTATGGCCTATACCCCATTCCTACAGCTCTGTCCCACACATGATTAGAATGACCCCTGTTCACAGACATCATTTCCATGTTCAATTCCTCTGACTCTGTAATGTAACATTAATGAAATTTCATGAAGTTAATTTGAGGAGATGCTTCTTCTAAGGAAACCCGTAACCCATGAAAGGCAACACTAATTCATTTCTGCTGCACAAAGTTTTACCACTGTTTCAGAAAGGAGTGTAATCTCTCTACACTGCAGATACATCAGATCTCAAAGGCTAACACCCTTTTCATTGTAAAGACTGCCTCTGTGCCCGCTCCATTGCAAAAGCAAATGGGAAGATTTGTTAAGCAACACTTGACTGATATCGTGGTTTATCTGTGTGAGCTGAAATACAGACAGTAACTCATTACATGAATGCAAGTCACTAGTTGGATCAGCAGCAAGAGATTTTAGTACATGGAGTGTAATGTTTTCAAAAGTAGCCCATATAGACAATTAATTACTTAAAACTAATTAGAGACTAGGTGGTGAGTCTCTATCATCCCATCATCTAGGTGGTCTGGGGTAGAACACACTCTGATCTAGCACTTCCCCTTCCTAAGGGGTCTTTTTAAATATGCTAGTTTCTAAGGAAGGGTAGTCACTTACGCAGTTTTACACTTTTAGATTAATATCTCAGTAAAAGGCAAAATATATATACCTTGAAAATATATCTTACAGATAGAAGTAAGCTGTAATAAATTACAAAGACAGAGCAAGCCACAAAGCTCGTTCAAACTAGTGGAAAAAGTAGGTACTAAAAATTAGTAACTAAAGGCATTATGCTGCTTATTTTTCCCCTGTCACAACCAAATTTCTCGAGTTGTTATAGGTTTTATTCTGATCAGTTAATACTTGCTCAAAAGATAAAAACAAAACCATTTTTATTCATCAAAGATGTAAATATGGATGATAAAAGCAGCTCCTTTGGTATTCTGCTTTCAAGTACTCTTCAGCTTACTTGCTGATATGTTTGTTACTCTAGGGAAACACTAGTAGAAAAACTCTAGTGAAATACTTTGTTACAGTAATAAATTACACTGTTTATGTTATCTACTTACTCTGTTTCATAAATATATTTTACAATACCTGAAATATAATCTAGTACATTAATAAAGACACTTAGCTCTGCACATTTTCTTTATCACAGCAAGAAATCACACTGAAAAAGAATGGAGAATCATACCTGCACTAAGAATTTGTTTTCCACTTTGCCCATGATATCTGATTTTTGTTGGCGGTGCACTATGTCCCATTCTGCTTCTCAATATGCGACCTGCACCACCAGGTCCATCAAAAATCCAAACCTGCACCCCAAAATAAGCAGAAAAATCAGGCTGGTAAACCCTGCCTTGCCAATAATTGCACCTCTGGTTAGCAGAACATGTTTATCTGGGAGATGCTGCAGTCAACTTCACATATTGGCTTTCATCCTTAACCCTAAAACTTCGGAGGTTGCCATCACATCACCTGATTTGTTTCCTGCTGTTCATTCTGCCCCTCCACCAAAACCTAGTGGCATCAGAGGACATGCAGCACACAAGGGACTTCTATCAACAGCAACTGCTTATAATCAAAAACTGTGATGGCTTTAGTGTTTACTGTCTTTCAATGTATGACTAGGAGAACTCAAAAAAACCCAAAACAGGCCTACTTTAGAAGTTATAAAGATAGTTTATTCACACACACTAAGAAAATAAGAAAAGAAAAAAAATGAAATCTTCAAAACATCTTTCCCTCCCTCTGCACAACATAAGGAGACAACTTGTGGCTTTCAGTCAGTTTTACTATTTGAAAACAGTCTTTTATCAATTTTTTAGGAGAGGAGTCTCTCAGAGTCATGGATCCCACTGACAACCTAGAACAGTTCTCTTGTGGATTTTAACTGTTACAAACACAGCCGCCTGGGGAAAAAAAAACCCCTGGTTTGTGACCCCTCCCATCATTAGAAGTTTCCCAAGCTGCTTATGGGTCACGAGCTTAAACAAAACCCTGGGGTGCTGCTTTTTAAAGATATTTACTCTAAAGGCAAAGGATTATTTAATCTCAGGGAACAGATATTTTCTCACTTCATCAGAGCAGGGGCTTCCCATTTTTCTCTGTTCAAGCATTTCATGGGATTACAAGAATTACAACTACTAATCAATATCACTCAGTTCATCACAGATATCGTTGCTCAAAATCCACAAATCTAAACAATTATCTCCCCAGATGCATATTTTTCCTATAGTTTAAAGAATAATTTACATATAAAGTTCATTTCTATGTCTTAATGAGAGAAACTTAGCTTGAAATAGCAATCTCCTCAAACCCTCCTCCCAAGTCTTTTTACTCTCTTTTGACTTCATGCTCTGTCTTCTTTATGTTCACACAGTCTCTTTTCTTCTTACTCAAAAGCAGGATTAGGGTTTTGAAAAAGCTTTATCTGTGTCAGGAAAGAGTTAAATTTGGCCCAGTTTCTCCTGGCTGCCAGCTCAAGGTTCTTAAGGCTGCGAGAACCAGCCAGGGAGGAACAGGTCAAGCAGTAAAAAATTCTAACATCCAGGAACGCAGACGGCTCCTGCCTACTCCTGGGTCTCATGGGGGCTCAGCTCAGGGCTACAGATGAGAGGCTCCTGCCTCTCCTCCCTCTCGCTGTAGCTGGGAGAAGTGGCAGAGTGTTTTACAGCTGCTGGAGACCCCATCCGGACAGGGAAGGGGCATTTTCTCCTCCCCTCCCCCGGCCCGGGAGTCACCGGTCCCGGCACCTTCCCGGGAAAGGCCCGGCCCCCCAGGAGAGGGGAGCTGGGGCCAGCTTATCTCTTCCAAGGCAGGGAGGAAAGCGGCCAGCTTCCCAAGATCCTCCTGAATTTAAACTGTGTGTGACCCAGAGGTGTACACCTATATTTAACTGGCTAATCTAGTTGTCAATTTCAAAGTCGATCACAAACTGGTTTTTACCATCCGTGCTAAACCAACACAACCTATTATTAGGTAAACCTACTGTCTTGCTTGGGCTGAGAAAAAGTGATTTGCCTATTAACTTTGGAAGAGATTGAAAATACCTGCATTGCACTCAAAACATTAGAAACATTGAAAAACATTAAAAACATTAGGGAAGTCAAAAGAGGCCAGATGCAGGTAAGAAGCCATCTACAGTAGCATTTCTCATACAAAGTGACTTATTTCAGCAATACATATCCAAAATTTGCAACAACCAGAGTTAATACTTGAATTATTCCTTTTTTTTCAAGCATTCTGGAATGTAACAGTGAAGGCTGCTGTGTCCAAAACAGATCAAGATTGCCTCAAAATTATCAAGAGTTGAAAGTTACTGTAAATTCTGTATTCAGCATTGCAGAATCTGAAAGTGTTTTACATCATCAATTATAACTTTGAAAAGAAGAGAGAAAACATCTTCTCAGTTCCTAAACTGATCAAGGTTCCAGCTGAAGGCAAAAAATACAAGGATTTTTTTTCCCTAAACCATAGCTGCACATGCTATTGCTGTGACTGATTGGTTTTATTTTGAATTCTTTTCCTTTTATTCCCATTCATCTAAAGCTGCTTTTATTCCCTATGTGATATCATCAGATCTTTTAAAGTCTATGTCAGCAAAAAAAAAAAAAAAAAAAAAAAAAACCCAAACAAAAAAAAAAAAAAAAAAAAAAAAAAAACCCAAACAAAAAAAAAAACAAAAACAAACCAAAAAACCCCCAACAAGGCTTTCCATCTTTCACAATCTGATGTGCACCAACTCTCATTCAACAAAAGACCTGTCAGTAGCTCCATTATCAAGTACAGTAATAAGCTTAACTTATGTGTGCAGTTCTAAGCCACTTCCCATAGGAACTACACAAATGCTTCTTTGTTAAATCCTGATTCAAGATTATGGACTTTTTATCTGCAAACTGCAAGGTGCTTCAAAATCTCTAGTACTGGAACCTTTGGTAATCAGATGAGTGACTACACAAAGTTGCACCTTTGATGATTAGAGAATCATAGACATCTTACATGAGGAACGGAACAGAGATGTGTGGATAGGTAATTCCACTCACCTAAAGGAAGAGCTTTGTGTACAAAAAACCCCCCTATTATATAGTTTCTGTATTTTATCTGAAACAATCTTTCCACAAGATCCATATAATTAAGACATCTCTGTGAACTGGGGAGCTTAGTTCTTGTGTGATAGGTAGTATCTTCAGACTGCACAGCTTTCAGATTGAGTTTTAATTATTTCTTTATTACAATACTACATTTTGGATAGATATCTCAGTGAGGAGATTCAGGCACTTTGTAAATTTAAAAAACGTTCTGTGCTTGTGCATTTCATATATATGTGCTCAATATTGTTTACAATTCAAGTGTTGTTATTTCTTTGTTTGGCTTTAGCAACAATATTTACAATTGCATGAACAGAGGTAAATGTTAAAGGGTACACCTAATTGATACAGTCCATTTCCTTTTCAAGACCTCCCTCTTCCTAAAATCAAATTAAATGGTATTATGTATTAATAGAAAGTAATCAGATTGTACTTTATTTTACTAGAGAGACTACATTGTTGACCTTTTTATTTTGATTAAAAAATAACAGGAATGCATGTGAAATTTACTAGTACTGTATCTGACTTATGAAAGGTTCAGCTGCATTAGAAGTCAAATATGTAAAAAATTATTTAATCTGCTATCCAATCTTTTCCTTTCCCTTAAAGACACCCTTGTAAGATGTGTGCTATGTCTGTACTCTAAAGGCAATTTTTCAATTATGACTATGTAAGAAACAGACATAATCCAAGATGTTTTTTCTGTGTGCATGTTTGTACCTGCATGTGCAGGCCATGATAACCAAATATATGTGGAAACACATGGCTGGTGGCAAACCCCTCTACATAAGATGACAAGAAGTTATTGTGTGTATATATATATATATATATATATATATATGCAAATATATACAGAAAGCCACTGTATCTCCAGTCTCTTTTACCAAACCTGTGGAAAACCTCACTGGTCATAAATCACAGCTTATAAGAAAATATGGATTGCAGAGTGAATAGCGACCTCAATGAAGTAGGTTTCTTTCAGTTCACAGTTTCTATTAGTTTTAAATTGTATTGTATATTTATTGATTAAAGGACAAAATAGATTTCTTCTTTCCTTCTTTTTTCTTAGCAGTTACATTTGATCAGAATGGTTTCTTAACCCTCCTCTAATTAAATGACTAGAACACAGCACAGTAGAGAAAACAAGTTCTGTTTACACAGAATTGTTGAACTACTTCTAGGAAAAATAAGAACTGATATGCCCTTAAACTACAAAAGAGAAACAAAAGAGATCATCTGGGTAGTTAAAGTGAAATTAGTGGGTGATATGTTTTCTTTCAGTGACATACACAAGCGTCACTTCAGGAATTTACAGGTAAAAAATGGATACTTTAAAATTTTGATCAAGTAGGTACTGTTTCATAGCTGCCAAAAGCATCCCCTAAATAAAGTGGGTATTTTTAATTGAAATTCCATATCAACATGTTTTTCCACTTTCTTGGCATACACAGGAACAGTCCCATGTAGGCACAGAAAGAACAAACTCCTCCATGAGTCAATATAGTACATGACCTCAAAGAACTACTCACAGGCTCTAGTGTCACCAAACACACCCCCCACCATAATTCTGACTGATGAATGTGATGTAACTAAAATGCACAAATCGAAGAACAGGCAGTGAAATTTTGAATATGTTACTGAGCTCATTTTTCCTGAAAAACATAGCTTTAAATACCTTTTCATTTATAGTGTCACCAGTCTGCCTGGCCTATCTAAAATCCTGAAGGATACCATGTTTCCAGTCAGCAGTTCCATGTTCCTCTGTCTGAGTCTCTAAAATGTAGGTAGAGCAGGACAACTTTAGGACATCCTTAATTATGACCACAATTCCTCAAGGATCTTAAAATAGCTTCCAATCACTTAGAGTATTTCTGTCCATCTTTAACATCAATCAAGAAAAACTGGTACACCAAGTCACAAAGTTTTACGGTGGTGGAAGAAATGAAGAAGAGCCAAGTATAGGCTAACGATAGAGGTTATATTCTACTGATATTTTTGACTTCACTAGTAAAAAAGGTACAAACCTATGCTTTTAGGGAAATTGCAGAGATTCAGATGAAAAGTTAGAGGAGCACAGGATATGTACAATACACATAATTTGGGATTTGGTGCACCAGAACAGCAACTAGTTATAGTTAATTATGCTGTACTTTTACCAGGCAGCCACAGTTAAATGCTATGGACTCCTTGATTTCACTTCTTGTAACAAGGATGGTAGCAGCAAAACTGGCAGGTTAGGATGTTGGAGCACTTATTGCTGCTCAAATATTAATGAGTTTTCTTCACTGTGCTTGATTTCAAAACAAAATGAAAGGTAAAGAAATTGTGTTTTACCAATATGAAAATATATCCAAGTAGCCAGAAAGAGGTTTCATTTTTTTCCCCCAATATCCCCCCATTAGTTTAAACAAAGCAGTAGGCAATATGTCACTAAATTTTAATGACATTTCAATGTTAACTGCAAAAAAACACGACCAAATGTAATTAATTGAAAAGGCATTTGGTTTTTTTTCTCTAAATGATAAGTTAAAATGTAATGGTGAAACAAGCACTCATGGCCTAAGGAAAAACTCAATGTGATAAATATGCAGCTTAAAAAGCTCCTAATAGGAGGAGCCATTGGTTGATTAACCAAGAAATAGAAAGTTATTCTTATTTGTTAACACTTGTTAGTTATAATTTTTTTTAAAGTTTCAGGTTCCTTTCACGTGCAAAAATAACACACTTTTCTTCTTCCCACAAATACAACACTGTGGTAAGATTTGTATTGGTGGGTATGAAAAGGATAGAGTCAAAGCTGACTCACAGCTCACCAAGAGATGTAAGAATGTCGATGACCACAATGTAGCACATGAAATTTAGGTTGGGCATTAGAGGGAAAAACCCGAAGTCCAGCAGTGTAAATGAAGCACTGATAAAATGTCCATGGATATATTCCCATAGACTTCTAGATCTTCTCTGTCTCTGGAGGTTTTTAAGAAATATTCAAGCAGAGCCACAGAGAGCCAGAGTGGACCTGATCAAGGGCTGGTGACACCCCTACCCTGGGTGCCTGGCTGGCCTGAGTGACTCAACAATGGTCTCCTTCAGTCAGAATTTCTATGGTTTATTGATTATATCAAATTAATAGCATGGTTAATGCTCTAATGCAAGACCTAGACCTTTGAGAAACCCTTACAAACAATAAACAATGATGATTTCATACTTGACATTTTTTGTGCACTGATTGCTCACGAAACTTCTGGACAGTACTTTTTCAATTAAATTGAGAAAATACTTCTGTTTAAGATGCACTAATTCACATACTCATAAAACAAGATGCATGAATCAATTGGCTATTTGAGAGAACACATATTTTTAAACATAAATTTGACACTAGACATTAGTGATGTAGATCTACAGATTTAATCAAGGATCATACTTGATTTCATACTTGAAGCAGTGAGAGATGCTTTTGCTATATCTTCAAATTATTTACATGAAATGTAATCTATAATTTCAGTGCCTTCAAAATTTGGTAGTATGAAAAAAAAATCTTTTCCATTTCAACTTTATTCTAATATCCACACGTAAGTATGGAT
Source organism: Cettia cetti (assembly GCA_013401135.1). Classification (NCBI taxonomy): domain Eukaryota; kingdom Metazoa; phylum Chordata; class Aves; order Passeriformes; family Sylviidae; genus Cettia; species Cettia cetti. The sequence continues at coordinate 100,239 of VZUI01059997.1, read as the reverse complement.
GCAAAACTACCATGTTCCTAGAGCTCCCAACAGATAATTGAGTTGTATCAACTGTATTATACATTCTATTAAAAAGACTTTAAGAAACCCCAACAAAACACTGACTTGGGCAACCCCCTCCATCCCTCCCCACACCCCCTTCCCCCCGAAAAAAAGCATTAATGTCTAAACTGGAAAGTTTTCTAAATTTGTACTCTGGATCATTATGCCTAGATATGAAAATTCAAACATACCCATATTTGTACTGTTTTTAGAAGTATCTAAACAAGTTGACATCATGGAATATATTTCACTTACCTATTACAAAATATGTAAAAATGAACAGAATATCCCAAACCTCACTTTTTTTAGAATTTCAGATATATTAGAATTGTTTTCTTACACTACTCAAGAATTCTCTTTAATGGTATTTATTAATTTCTCTTTGTGCTAACAATCTTGCATATTACGTTTTTGGACATACTTTCCTACACTTCTGTATTAGGCACCTTGTAATTAGAAGAAATATGGTTCAGTATGTATAGCTAAAACTAAGGAATGATGGCAGCAAGCCAAAGAGAATTGCAAATAAAGCAATCTTGCTGTCTGAGCGTTCTGGAAAGACACTTGACATTTCAAAAGCTAAAATGATCCCACTTGACTTATGAGAAACTAAAACATATAATTTAAAAGCTACTTTGAGACTAATTTTTTAATAGAAAACTCTTCAAATATTTGAAGTTGACCAAACCAAAAATTTTATTTCAATTTATTAATTTTTGAAAGCACAGTGATTACTTGATTATTTATGAAGTGAATCACATTCCCTCCACTGGTAATAGAACAGTTTCTACACTGTTCTCTGCTGTGAAGAATTTACAGTTTACATAGACAGCATGAACTTCTGTGTATAATTCATTACAGATGTAAAAATCAAACGCTTTTATTACAAAAAAGCTAATCCAGAATCACAATTACAGGAATGCAGAGGGGAAGTACCACTCATATTTCACGAAATAAATTAAAATGGTTTTGGATGCATCCTCTGTTCTTAGACAAGTTGATAAAAACCCATGTTATTAAATTTTTTTATTATGCATTTGCTGTTGAGTTGTAATTCATGTTTCAAACTACTACGAAATCCAGTCCCTACTACTTGATATTTAAGTACTTGGCAAATTCAATACTTGTACATTAGAGATTTGTTAATGCATATTCATAGCGAGACCTCAGGAATATGTCAAAAGGCAGATAAGTAGTAAAGTTAGAATTTGTTTTCACATTCTCCTTCCAACTGTTAAAAACATTTAAGCACTGAATTGTTTTAATTAAACATTTTTTTAAATTAAGAAATAAAGCTCTAAACCAGTATTTATCATACTAATGTGGTATTAGCAATTTAGTTTCCTTTTTATTTTAATCAGCTACATCAATATCTTAATCACTATTTTTTCATCCATTTAAAGAAAAAACTCATTTTTAGGTATTCCTAGAGCACAATCCAACCACAGAAGAGCACAATCCTACTACAGAAAACTACAGAAATCATTACAAGAATATTTTTGTTAAAACTTAGGCATTCAAAATTACTACACTACTGGTATGTTTAAAAAGCACTGGACAAATTCAAATCCTTTATTTGAATTTTTTTAAGGCCAGCAGATAGCTTATGGTCAGAATTAGATTTTTCTTGAGTAATTTGAGTATTACTGAAGTTCCCAATAAACCAAAAGAACATACAAAACAGTATACGGAAAGGAAATTCTTCCACCAAAAAAAGGAATGTTTTTAAAGATTAAACTTAGTTTGAGCAATTACGATGAAACAACTGTATTACTTGCTAAGTTTAAGCATCAGTATTTATGTTTAAGAACTGTGAATGAGCTTCTCCCTTTTGGATGCCAGCTAAAGAAAACAGTCACTTTCATTTAGGCAACACTGTAGAAACACACTAACTTTAGAATCGAATTTGTAAAATATGTTTTATAGTGCAGTAAAAAGGGGGATCATAAAACTGGCACCTAGAATTTAGGAGAAATAAATTGCAACTGCAAATTATCAGTCACTTTAAAATATGGTATAACTCCTTACTTGTATGATTACATGTATCAACAAGACCTTATTATTTTTTCCTTTTTTTTGAGTTCTATTTCTCTCACTAGGAGAAAAATAAAAATGCTGCTTTAAAATTTAGAATTTTGAGAAGGAATGTTAAATAATCCCCTTTAAGACTAATACTAGGTTTATTTTTGAATAATTTTAAATGTAGGAATTTTTAAAGTATATTGTAATAGCTACTCAACAAATAATGTGATTTAGGGGCAAATTTTAAATTCAGAAGTACAATGAACTAAATATAAAGCTGGATTATAGCAGCAGTGTATTAATGTGAATTGTAATTGGTGTTTATCACAAATATTAAATGTTTTAAAAAATTAAATTAAATTATTTTATTCATTTCAGAAATAAATTCATGCTAAATAAAGTTTCACAATTTTTTTTGCTAAATAAATCTACCACTGACTGCAAATCAAAGGTTCTGTTAGAATTGGTATTCTTCCTTGCACTGTGACATAACAGATACCATTTGAAATGAAAGCATAAAATGACAATACATTTACAAATACATTTTCGCCCTTACGAAGGACAAAACCAAAATTTAAAAAAACCAAGCCAACAAGGACTGTACTGTTCATAATATGATCATAATGGCACAATTTACATGTAATCACTTATTTGCACTTCAAATCAGTCTTGAGCTCCAAAGATAAATGTTTAGATACACACTTATGCTGTGTGGTAGCTCACTGGAGAGGCAACCAGCACACTGCTTTTAATACAGGGGTTAGTGTGGGCACTGGAGGAATAAAGCTATATGTTACTTTTTTAGGACACACAAAAAAAGAAAATACAACTAACACAAGAGAACAGGATCCAGATCTTGAGTTAAATGGAAGCTTGGTATTATACTGAAGTCTCCTAATACAGTAAATAAAGCAAGAACATGAAAATGTATTTTTGGCAGAACATGCAGAGGTTGTGGCCATTTCAATTTTTGTTGTATCAGAAATATGTGTCTTGGAACTCAGAAATGAGGTGCATTTTTCCTGAAGATTAACTTAAGCACTTCTCTCTAGTGATAAAACAGCACAAAATTAAACTTTGTATTACGACTGATAAATTGCTGACAAATTTCTCACCAAAGAATTGAAATAACAATGCAAAGCACTATGTTTCCCACAGAAAAGCTTAAATTAAAATAACAGTACCTGCAGATCTCTCTACAAGACAAATCAATCTTGAAGTACAATACATCTCTGTTTTCCACATTCAGAACAAGAAACCAGGAACAAACTGTGTGCAAATCATAGGCTTCTGCTCTGTTCATCTTGACGACTCAAAAGTGCATCTAGATTCATAGCCTCCTCCAGCTGGCTATTATACTACATTATTTTTAAGGGTACAGGTTACAGGGGACAATCCACCTTCCAGTATGACAAAAAATAGTTTGAAAGCCTGTCTCATCTCATTGCTCTTACAGAAAATCCTTTACTATGTACCATAGGACAAAGGATTTGCAACTGTCTGTTATTTGAGAAATATGCTATTGCAGTAATTTATCTCACTGTATGAGCCTTGAGGATGCACAGTGGTATCTCAAATCAACTTCTAATGAAAACTGCATGCCATTTTTGTGACATTGGGAATAATGATAAAACTTGCACAGAAAGAAAATTTTGAGCTTTGATAGTTATGAACTATATATGGTGCTGAAAAGATTGTTCAAGAGCTCTTTTCTGCTTTGGGGATTACTTTTGATAAAGTTTTAATTTCACTTTTCCTTATTAGTGGTTTCCACTGACAGATGACTAAAGTTTTCTATTCACTCCTGAACATTCCTAAAAGTTCCTAACAGAACTGAAAAAAAGATGTTCTTTGATAGGGTTGCATTCCCAAAATACATCAATACAGCTATCTTTCCTGACACGAACAAGTCTCTTGGTTTCTATGTCAACAGGATCCCTTATAGAAACAAAATTAGTATCAATATTTGCAAGTATCAATCTATGTGAGCAACAACTCAAACTAAAAGAAAACAATAATAAATATAAAACCAACAAGTTTTAAAATGTCCTTACAAACGCTCTACACTGTCATTTCTCCTCCTAGCTGAAGGGAAATTTTCTGAGGTTTTGAAATATGTGAAAAGACTCCAGCTTCTCCCTCCACACTGCAACATACACAGTAATGCCATTATAACGAAGGAAGAGGCAGTAAGTTATAATAGGGTACTGTTGGTTTATTAAACTACGTAAGACTCTGAAACTCACTTCTATTGTTAAAATAAGCCTTCACTGATCCTCATATTTACCAGGGTTTCAATGGAAATACTTACTTCAAAATTCAGAAAGAGTGAACATTTTAATGCCCTTTACTAGCTGTTAGATTTTATGAAAGGAGGTAAGGATCATTAATATATACAACAGGGTACAGATTGCTTGCCACTTAGTTACTCTTCAGGTAATTTAATTCTTACAGTCTACTGAAGTTAAAGTTGCACTCTATGCAAAAAAAAAAAAAAAACCAAAAAAAACCACTAAAACCAAGCAAAGAACCAAAGAAAATTTGTCACTATATATCCACAATCCGGCTGACTTACTTCAGTGAATTCAGGTTTCTGAGTAACAGAACAAAAACTAGAGAGAAAATGTTTTGTGAAAAGAAGAGGAAAAAGTTTATAAGAAGGCAATATATATGTATATATATATAGTAGTTAGATACTACTACGTACTATAATACCACCATTTTATACAAGCACAAACATACATATGTACGTAACATACACAACACCACTAAAGAAGGTAGCAGACGCCCTGGTCCTTGAAAGATTATCTGTACATTTACCTACAAGCATAAACATGGTTGTCAGTGTGATCACTGCTTGCTTTCATTGTGTCATTAAAAGAGTGCAAAAGAGTAAGAACCACATATAGGACAGGAAAACCTAATGGGGAAAGATTTCAAAGAAGAGAAACTTGGAATTTAATACAGCAACAATTCAAAATAATTTTGAAAGACAAAATGAAAATTGTATTTATTTAAATTATATAAATTGAGGAAGAGATTGGAAACCAGTAATGGGTAAGGATGAAGTATTTGAAACTCTAAAATGTATTTACCACCTGTTCCATTCTATCCATAAATGCTGCTCTTATCCCCCAAAAATGTATTTGCTTTCTGATTTATATTGTACAGAAGATACAGTGTTTTAAAAATAGATTTTAAAAAGCTAATATTAAGAAAGGAAGTTTTAATGAGATCAAGCATTAGAGAGATTTGCTAATCCAAGTGAGAAGCAGACATTCAACATTCTTTTTTTTTGCGAAAATATCCACAGTATGCTTATTCTTTATGATTTGCATGACAAATGCTAAATATTGGAGAGAAAACACAAAAAACTCTCAGTAGGACAATCTGATCCCTTGATAATTAAATATTCTATTTTAAAATAGCATGTGTATCCCAAACATTTAAATATTAGAATTTAATAGTATCGTGGGAAACTATTCTAACATTGTTAGTAATATCTCACTTCTGAGAAAAGAATCTATAATCCAGTTATGAAAAATAAGTTCAAGTTACAGTTTTTTTTTTTCTTGTGACAATTGGACTTGATTCAGTATATATGCTATCTTATTCCTCCAGACTTCTGTAACAGCTATGACCTATCTATAACATTTTAATATAAAACCTATATATTCCATTGTAGTTTATTGAAACTCATTTTTTTGCTTCAGCAAACACCCTCGGCAGAAGAAAAACCTTTAAAAAAACCCCCATGTGTCCTCAGAGACATTAAATCCATCATTAAATGTTGAAAAAAGGCAATATTAAAAAGGAAAAGTACCCATTTTAGAAAAGAAAAAGGCTACATATCTAGAGAGCTTTCTCAATAGTCAGAATCTTAACGTTTTAGGCAAAAGACCACAGTTCAGCTCCTTGTGCCAAGCATTTCTTCTGAAAAGCTTTGTGCAATTACTTTACAGCTAGAAATAGAGACTTTTTAAGTTAGGCAAAATCCAGAACTACTAGATAATGGAAATTTTAAAAGACAACTGTGAAGATAACTGTCATCTTCTGCAGGTTACTTGACAGGCAACATTGTGAGATAAATTTATTCCCTGCACTCTGTTAACTGCACTCCTAGTAATGACTATTTGGGTACTTTGTTTTTTCAGAAAGGTCTTCGGTGATTTTGCAAGGCACAGCTGTACAAAGTGCTGGATTTGAACACTTCCTTTCAAACATTTTTCAAAGGTGATTTCTTTAGGGGTTTATTTCTTTGGGTGGTGGTGTTTGGTTTTGCTTTTTCTCCTCCCCTGTGTTCTGTTAGTGTGAGCTTACAATTTAAAGCTTGTCTTGAAATTATTTTCTGCACCCACAGGAAACACTGTTCTGACTGCTCTTCTAAAGTGGAAGTAAGGCATTAGTCTTTTATTTTTTTTACTACTGCAAAGAATGTGGTTGTGAAGTAATTCTTAGTAAATATACACTTAACATTACTGCAAGATCAGACCCTTAAAACACCTACTCCTGTTTCACAGGCTAGTTTATATCTTTGAACAAAAAATCTCACTTTTGTGTTTCAGAGTGCATAGTACTCTGCAGTATTACAAACTTGATAAGTAATAATTTACTTAAAACAAATTCCCAGCACTAAGGATATCAAAAAAACCCAGAACTAGAGCATAAAATTGAAGAGACAGTTACACAATTCTGTGTGTGCTTGCTGCCCTATCTCACCGCTATGCATCTCCACATCAACCTAATTCATTTGACACACAGTCTCCCCACAGCTGAGAAAGTCCCACTTCCTTACCAGTTCTTAGGAAAAGCTTATATACAAAATGCATTATGCTTAAGTAAAGTTAAGGTTGTGACACAAATCAAAAAAAGGGAGGAAATTCAAAGATAATACTGACAATCCTTCCTTAATTCATTATGGCCTAAAAAAAAAGTGAAACGCTATGAGGAACTAATGTTTAGCTTTAACTTCACTCTGTCTGTGCTCTTTGGGCACACAGGTGTTTATCTCAAAGATTATACTAATTCAGTCTGTCCTGTCAGTCTAGATGCATTCTAGTGATTATTTAGCATTTCACAATGTGTTGGATGCAAAGAAACTTGTAAACAAATTGTCAACATCCTAGCATGCTACACTCTAACAGACATTATGAATTAAAAATATCTTGAGAAAATGATGCTAGACCTAAAAAAGGATATAATAGCATAATTTCTTTCAGAAGTAAACAAAACACATTTTTTGTATACAAAAATACAAAATTATTTATTTTGTAATATATCAAGAAATAAAGAATGGGGTTTTTTCCTCATCAGTTAATAGTTCTCAGTATGTATACATACTTCAATTGCTGTTTGAATCCTAATTTGTCTGTCTACTATAAAGAATATTTTTCTGGTCAGAAAAATGTCAGAGAAAGGAATGCAGCCTTTGGCCACATGATTTAACTGTAGGGGGTTTTATTTTATCTTTTAGGTTTCCAAAAAAATGTAGTATTTTAGTGCATTTTAAACATACTAATTACATAAAATACATGTAAGCCTGCTAGCTTTGTATATGATCTATCCTATGCAGAAATTAGAAAAACTAAGGAAATTAATAAAATTACAAAGATTGCACTTCACCACCTTGTCTAGAGGACATAAAATTACCTCACACATACGTATTTTACTGAGTTAATTGAAGAACAATGATAACATTTTTTGTTGCAAAAAAATGTTTATTTACTGAAGTTATTATTGATAAATTAATGTATCAAATGAAAATGTTTTGGAAATTAGCAATATTACTTCCCCCCCCCCCGTTGAGTTACTAAGCAATTATGATCTTGTCCCAGACGTCAAAATTCTGCTTTCATAGCATAAAAAACCTGCCACTTTACAGTTTCAAAAAGGAGGCTTTCAAAATCCTGCATCTGTACAAACCTGGTGTCAAGATTTTAATTGTCAAAGCAAGGACAACTCTGTGTTTCACCCTCAGAATTATCAAAAACAGAGCACAGTTGCACAGGACTGTGTGCTCCCACCCAGTCACAACCTCAGAGAGCCTCAGACACTCCTTGGTGGAACCTGAAGTTAAGTCTTTGTAAGACGATGTGACACCAAAGGAACCCAAAAGGTTCCCCAAAGTCAGGCAGGCACTCCTCAGCTGATTTCCTCTACTGAGGACATGAGGGCTTCAAAAGCCGGTAAGGAACCACAGCTGCTCTCCTCCCCTTGAGAAGAGAGACAGATCCTTTGATAAAAGGTTTGGCATGGCTCACTTTTTAACTTACCAGCAACAAAAGCAAATGCAACAAAGTCTTCAACTGAATTGCCAGAAAATAAATGAGAAAATGGTGAGGCCTGGCTCAACCCTGCAGCACTCTTGTTAACCTAATTAACATTCACTTGCTATCACATTTTCAATCTAAGGCAAAATCTTGACTTGCTTAGAAACCATAAATTATGCTTATAATTAGCCACAGTTTATTTTGCATTTTTAGCTCAGATATTAAAAGCAGAATTTATTTGTCAGGTTGGCATGCTGAGACATGCTGAAGATTATAATGCTAATCAATTAGTCAATAATGTATCAAAAATCAGTATATCAGATGTTTTACTGGATCCTTAAGAGCAAAAACAGCTCAATTTTAAAATGAACAGTAAAGTGTAGTAGCAACACAATCAGCAGAAAATATTCTTAAAGTCCCAGCAACGGAGTGAATTGATGCTAAGTGACTGCAGATCACAACACGATAGTGACAGATGGGCCTTAGTATACAGAAGAGAAGCTGAGGTTGGATAGAGCTAATCAGCCAAATGCTACATTTATTCTCCACTCATTCATGCTCTGAAAGGCCCTAACTGCCTTCCATCTAGATATGCATACTTTCTCTTCTCTCTCTTTATCCTTTCATAAGCAAGGTTTTCTCTTTTCTCAATCTTAAGTTTCTTTGCTTCAGTTTTTCAGTTGTTTCCCTACTTTTGGGAAAAAATCATGTTTTCCTCTGAGTAACTGCAGTGAATGAAGGGTGAAATCAGTTTGAGAGATTATTGATCCTCAAGACATGGATTCCATTATGCCCATGATAACTCTTTCCACATGGGTTGTCAGCGTCAGCAGGGACAAGAGTAGGGCCCATAGATCTGCACAACACAGACAGAGCCGACAAGTCTGCCTTCTGACCCTGTCCTGCACCTCTCGCCCTTCAGCAGTGACAAGAAGCACCTTCATTATTATCATCTTATGTTTTACAGACAATTTCCCTCCCTGAATTTCCACAAGACATTTCACAAATTCAGAAATTCATCTTGGACAAGTGGTGTTGAGCTGAGAAAATCAATTTTCAACTCTGACAACATCTGTTCTATTCATGGAAGTACAAACAACAGCAGACCAGAGGAAAGGGCAGTAAAGTTCCATGTTCCCTTTCCACTGCCATGCTTCAAGCTCTGCAGTTTCAACAGCTGCATGCTGGCCTCATGTTCCAATACTGTGGACATAAGGTGACCAGAACTCTGCAGAAAAAACATACCCTTGAATGCACAATACAAACCTCAGTGCAGAATTTGAAAAGGAAAATAGAAGAATGAGTTTGTGACCACTGGAATGATAATTTATCACTTTGATGCAGTAATCCTTTATTAAAATCTAGGGAGTATGAAGTTAAAAAAAATAGTATGAGAAACAAAATAATCAGCAAGTCTGAAATTAACATCTCAAATATACAGCTGTAAATCCTACTGAAATTTTGGCATGTAAGTGGGAGACAGACATTCGAGAATCTGGCCTTACGGCAACAATAAATGTCTTATTTAAGGTCAGTATCTTATTTGAAAAAACAAAACAGCCTTTCCAAACAAGCACTAAAAGTTTTCCTATTCTAAATAAAAATTCCGTCTTTTTATTTGACCTATCAGAGGCGACATTTAATTCCTAAGATGTTCCCCTCTATTCAACCATAACAGCAGTTTTAAAGGATCATCAACCTCATTCAAATGTTATGGCCTACAACAGGTGATCAATCCACATTCTCGCTTGCTTAGTTATGCTTTTACAACATCTAGAAACACATACATATTTTTTTGATTTTCTCTCAAATGTAATCCTGGTCTCCAGGACTATTCAAAAGGGACCCTACAAGGTTTGCCCAGTAATTGCCAATTCTATAAGGATACTTTGCAGCAAATATATATACTGACTTTCATACTTTTAACCACAGATATTTTTAAGCAAGTCAAACACTTTTTATAAATTTCCCATTTTTATGGATTAAGGCCTTGAAAAGTTTTATCTCTACATTTCCATCACTTTTGATAACAGTCCCTGTGAACTCCAGTTCAATCTTCACAAAAAATAAAGATATAACTATATTACATACCATAGTCTGTGATCTTACAGGATACTAAATACAGTTCTTTCAGGTTCCGTCCTTCTCTGGCAATCACCTCCACACATCTGGAAGACACAGTAAAATTATTGTTATAAGACAGTAAATCACTTCTAAATATCAAGAGTACAATCTGCAGGTAAAATGTACAGTATCTCACTTTCATTTTGCAAATGGCTCCATACATTTCACTGAAAATGAATATGGCTACATTTTAAAACTACAGAATAATATTATTTTAAATTGAATGCCTTTATATGGATATTCCCCCAAGTCTCTGAATATGTGAGTTGCTTGAAATGTATACAGATAAGTACTTTGGAAAATTACACAAATGTGAACTTCCATTTCTTTATTACTTTGGAAAGTTTCTGTTGCAAATTTTAAGCTTTGATGGTTTTCTTCTAGGGAAGAACTATAAATGCACTGTAATGAGGACAAAATATAAGAAAATGTAGTTTTAAATTCATGTTTGTATTTCTTCAGTGATTACTGAATGAGTCAGCATTTATCAGGTCATGAAATGTTACACAATCATGGAGTTCCAACACATTGCTGGAGAAGCTTGTACAGATAAGAAAACAGTTCATTCATTTGCTTATCATAACTATGATGAATATGAAATGAAGCATTGAGGTTTTTTATGTTATTCTTGCTGTTTGGTTTTTGTAAGCAAGAGAATTAAAATGAATTAATTAATGAAATTAAATAGGAGCTTATTATGTACCTGTTACCAAGCCTATATTACAATGCTGTTTCCAACTGCATTGTTTACAATGTATCACTCAGAAATCACAGAATCATAAAATACATTTTCAATCCTATTAATGTAGAATAGTTCTTCATTAGATCAGTTAGTATGACTATTGTGCTATTTTCTACATAGATACATTTTTAGAAGTGTATTTTATTGGATGGATTATAACAATTTCTTCTGATCCAATATATTCGACTTTAATTTTCAGGTCAATTCCCCAATCACTTACTCTGACACTTAAATCAACCCTTGAACAGAACACAAAATTAAATTATTTGCCAATTTCTACGAAAATAAGTATTTCTGAATTTTTCATGCTTTTGAAAGATACACCTAAATCCTCAGGGACCTTTTTCTTTCACTTACCACCTCCAATAGATAATTTCCTAATCTGATTTAACTGTTCATGCTGGCAATTTTAGATTTTAAAACAACCACCTAATTCTTACAGCTTACAATATGGCAATAACTGAACAACAGCCCTTTATACCTATTTGTCCTCTCCCTGCTTCCTTCTTCTAAAATGTACAATGAAAATTCACTACTACTAATAAATAGCACACCTCTGACAGAGTACCTTAATCACAGTTTCTTTAACACTGTTATAAATATTTAACCCTGGAAAACTGTGAGAGCCTGATATTAGAACTTTTTTGCAATTCTTATCATTCGGTAAATGTTACCTTACCTCATGAATACACAAAGAAAAGAAGTAAATATTTACATTAGGACTGTTATTTAATATAAGGTAACTTCAGAACTACTCATCTTCCTAAAATAAGGTAAGATTTAGAGCCCTAAACACACTACATATACATGGAAAATTTCTTCTGTTCCTGTCAGACATGATTTTGAAGAACATACTCATCTTTGTTAACTGGTTTATTCTGGCAACTAAGCCATGAGAAAATATTTTTATTATTTATTCCAGAAAAATATTTCCTAATAATGAGATTTTATTGCTATTATTGGTAATATGAATAAAAAGAAAATCATTATCATGTATTTTTTAGTACTATTTTCATTAGGCATTTCAGCATATTAGATATAATTGAAGAGTCAATGGACACTGAGGTTAAACAAAGCTCTTATTATTATATATAATGTTTAGCAGAGCAATCATATTATGAAACAGTTCTTACCCTTGGATAAAATTTCTGAACCTAAAAAAATATTTTGCAAATTGTATGTAATGGCTCTAAAGGTTTCCAAATTATTTTTGCTAATTTTCACACACTGAGAGACAACTAATCTAACAAGAATCAAGTATAGCAATCAGGTGTCTAAAAATACCACGACAAGGCAGTCAGATGACATAGAAGATTAACTAATTTTCCCTACAACTTCAGTTGCACACCTTTTCTATCAGTCAGGGTAAAAGTTGTATTATACGCAAATGCAAAAGCACTTGACTGTGTGGCCCTTATAAATGTATCCTTTAATCCTTTCAGGTAGTGCCAGCTCTAAGGGTTGAAGTTTTTTAAAGTGGTTTGAGTGACTCCTGTCCTGTTCTCAGTGACATCTAGGAGTCTAAGTGAAGTAGTCTTTACTTTCTCCTACTGGGAAAAGAAAACCTTCAGTCTTCAGCTATATTCATTGAACAGGAAGAAAAAAAACCCCAAATTAAAAAAGAAAAAAGGTTAAAATAAGGTTCTTTGACTGCCTCATTTCTTTCTGTTTTTTGAAAATTTGAAAACCATCTAACATTTAAAAGAATGAGGTAACAGCACATCTAGTTTGGAGGAAAAAATACAGCTAAAATATTGAATTGAATTTATGTGCTTTTGTGTGCTTTCTATACCTTGCATTAGTCAATCTAATTCCAGTTTTAATTTCTCTTACCCTTTCTATAGATCATCCACATGTAAATCAACCTGCAGAGACAGAAGAAACACTTTATATGGCCTCATTTGCCTCTGCTCTATAGGCGATCACACAATACATAATTGCTCGTAGCAACTGACTTCTTTACAACATAAGGAAAAATAAGAATATTTGTGTATTTATTGCTTTTACCTTTTAACCTTTGTTAAACATGACAGGCAAAGAAAAAGGTTAAAAAAAATCAAATTAACCTTTTTTAGAAAGCAAAGATCATCTTAATTCTGTTGCAATAATGCATCAAAATGATGTCAGATTATTGTCATATCTATCTTTGGAAGTATTTGTATTTATGATGTTGCTGAATTAGACAACAATGAAGCATAAACTAAAAAAGAAACAACCCAGAACTATACTGGTAAATAAATTAAGAGAAGTTATTATTTAAGGCTGTGGCAAATTTCAGAATTGAGCACACCAGAAAACTGAGCCCCATAAGACTTGGGGACTAATCCCTCTCTGTCAGAGACCTAACATGGACATGGTGGCAACAGCCAAGGCTGAATTTCTTAGATCTGTTTACCCAATGTTACCAAGTAGGTTTTTATCAGTTGTACTAAATGTATTTTAAAACAAACAATTGTCAGAAAGAAAAGCGGTTTTTACACTCAAAATAACTTATTATCAAAAATGAGCCAAGGAATAAAGAAATAAAACTACAGTTACAGTTTTGCTACTGTACATGTCTAGATCAGAGCTGCCCAAAGTTAAAATCTTTTCACTTCCTGTTTTGCAAATGAGTATAATTTAGAACTATGTAACACATTAAAATGTCAAAACAGAGAACAGGAAAAAAATTAGGAGGACACTGCTTATTTATTAAACCTGAAAATATTATCCAATAAATGCTTACACCAAGCTTTCCCTAGATCCACTCAATATTTTTCAAATACCGTTCTCTGATGGACTGTTAGGCAATTCAGTTTTATTGCATTTGATTCTAAAAGTAAGAAATTAGTATCACATCCTGTGAAATTTACAGTGAAGTCAGGAGCAAGAAAAAGGCAAAAAAAAACACAAACATGTTTGACATAAACCAGACAATCAAACAATATTATGATATCAAGAATATAACTAAAAACATACCTACATACTGTTAATTCAAAATAGAGTTACAAAACCACAGAAGTCTGTAAGATAAGTAGAAATGGAAGATAACTAAGCACTGAGATGTTGAACATAGCGACACTGAAAACATCCCAAAATTCATGACATTCAGAGACTAATAAACTTAAGATTGCCTCTTGCAGTAATAATTTAAGATGTCTTTCGATTTCAAAAACTAAAAAAAAACCTCCAGGTGAAAACATAATTAAAATGTTGCTCAACTTTTAGCAGTTGCTATTAGGAGAAAACTCTGCATCTGGGTTACAGAAACTACAGAAATTTATCCACTAACACTGACTTGTGAATACTCCTGTCTGTATAAAGCTTCTCTGCCAACATGTCTCCTCAAAAGTCACAAAACTGTATAAAACTGCATCACTGTGTACCTTCAAATTTAGGCCCATATTCTTGATAACTTCACACATATAAATATGTGCAATGATTTCTCAGAATCAAGGTTTATGACTTCACAAAACTTAATAGCTTAATAATAATAAAACTCTAACAAGCTAGAAAAAAATAAGTCACCTGAAACCTGTAATTTTTCTTCTCTAAGCCAATTGATCCCTACATTCTTTGACCTGAATGAAAGCTTAAGGTCAATAAAGTAAACTGCAAGCTTCTACCTGTAAGAAAGGATAACACAGATCCTTAAATTATGCAAAATAATTATATTTAGATATATATGTATGTGTGTGTGTATTTTATATATATGTGTGTGTATACAAGCACAGAGCTATTACATTTCTGATCTAAATCTGAAAACACTGGAAAATTGTATTTGTGGCAACTGAAAGGAACTAATGAGAAAATATGAGTACAGTATTTGTGGTGTAAGTGGTCCTGGGAGACCTTGTTACAGTCTGAGACTCCAGCCCTGAGTGGATCTAATTGGAGTCGCCATGTACTGGTTATGAGAGTACAGTTTGAGGGAGTGAGTCAGCTTCACCCACCAAAGAGGCATAAAACCCTCAAAACATTAACATACCACCTTGGTAACGTTCAAAATTAACATCAGACTGCTTGCAAGTCTTCTCTGGTATTTTACTGTACTTGTCTAACCAGGCAATCGAACACCTTGCTATCCCTTAAATCATAACCACCAGCACAACTGGGAAGCAAGAGGGAGCTTGGAAAGAACAAGAACACTAAATATGCCATGGAAACCATAAACGTCTCATGAAGAAATATATAGTGCTCCTCAAAAATTAGCATTTCAAGTGTTAAATTCAGGCAGAAAAAAAAAATTAGCTGCACATGAAGTAACACTCAGAGCCATTGTTTTTGATGACATATATTCCAATGACAGGCAGCAATGCAATGTAATAACCAAATCTCTCCTATAACAAAACCAAACCTCTGGCCACGGAAGAAACTGTTAAGAAACTGATGTAATCTGAGGCCCAATGCACTAGGAAAGAATAATTTGAAGGCTAAAACAGTGAAAATACTAACATTTAACTGATAGATCTATAAACTCTAGTCAAACCTCATAAAAATAAATTATGAAATTAATACCCTGATGGATACATATTCTTGGTTCAGGATTATCTTTCATCGATCATTTTATTGGCATTATGAACAATAGATCTTCTCCAATGTATCTGCTTTCTAATAATTTATACTAATAAGAAGTATGATTTTCACTTGTTTTTCAGTTACACTTCCACACAATTATTACTTCTGTTTTTGAATCACATTCAAAACATATGTTTTTAACGTGATTTTTTATTTCAAGACCAAGAACTGCATCTAAAAGAGACAATATTAACCACAGAGACAGCAAAACCGGATAAGAGTTGTAATGAAAGGCACAAGCAGAATTTGAAGAGCACTTTTTGTCTGGAGCCAATATGTAAAGTGTCACTAGTTACACAAGTTAACAGCAATTATCTTAGAGCAGTCATTAAGTTGTGATTAGCAGGGAGATTTCTTTAGAAAAATCAATGTAATTTAAAATTAGGTTTGCCAAACAGTTTTGCCTCTTACAGCACAGGAAAACAGTAAGGTTTTTTTTTTCATTTTTTTTTCATAAATAACCAAGGTGAGGGCAGCCAAGTCCCACAGTGTCTGAGCTAGTCAGGTGCGTGCAAGCACTAGCTCTCTAATCAAAAAGCTATAAAGACAAATGAATCAGCTCTTTGCTTAAGCTATTATGCCCTGTCTTTCAGCAATAAATATCTATTTTCAAATATTTATTAGTATACTCTTATCTAAAATTAAATGCCTCTTGTTACCCCAACTGAATGTAAATCCAGCAAGCAATTAAACCAAGAAAGGAGAAATTTAGAAAATCGTTTTATTTCCACTATCTGATTTTTATATGTAGTAGTATTCCACGTGGCCTGCAGTTCCTTTCTAGCTTGGAGGAACTAGATACCATAACAAATTTAACAGAAATAAACAACTAGGAAAAATAATCTTACCCTGAACCCCTCAGAAATCTGATTTGCCCCAGATAAGCATTCTTAAGCATGGAAAAAAATTAAATGGTATCTCTTAGTTTTTTAAGAACTCTCCAATATTTTGGAATTCAGATTTAAATGAAGAGGCCTATCTGATACAGCACTTCAAATATAGCTTCCTACATCTATTGTGGCAACCTGTCTACTGTTGTAAGGAAAAATAAGGAAGTGTTCACTATCAGCAAGCCCATGCATATTCCTTAGCAAACACTGCTCTGTATTATGAAAATAAACAATAGGTTCCTTCCTAAACTGTTTCAGCGGTGCTTTCCCACTAAAATACTGGCAAAATATTTGCATTCCTGATATGATATTGTTGAATTACTCTGCCAGAGTGGTCAATGGTTCAGAGTCCTAATGGCCATCAGTGTGAAGCGATGTCTTTCAGGGGTCCATATTGGGATCAGTGCATTTTATATCTTCATTAATGACAGAGATGAAGGGATGCCGCCTTTGCAGATCTGCAGATGACACCAAGCTGAGTGGTGCAGTTCCTGAGGGATGGGATGCCATCCAGAGGGCCCTGACAAGCTGGATCAGCGGTCCATGGGAATTCCATGAGAGTTAACAAGGCCAAGTGCTAGTGTTGCACCTGGGTCAGGGCAGCCCCCAGCGGCAGCCCAGGCTGGGGATGAACAGATCGAGAGCAGCCCTGCCCAGGACTTGGGGGTGCTGGGGTTGAGAGCTGGACATGGGCACTCCCAGCCCAGAAAGCCAAGTGTGTCCTGGGCTGCACCCACAGCCCCGTGGGCAGCAGGGCAGGGAGGGGATTCTGCCTCTCTGCCCTGCTCTGGTGAGACCCCACCTGCAGAGCTGCCTCCAGCCCTGGGGTCCCAGTGCAGGAAGGACATGGAGCTGTTGGAGAGAGTCCAGAGGAGGGACACCAAGGTGATCAGAGGGATAGAGAACCTCTCCTTACGAGGAAAGGCTCAAAGAATTGTGATTGCTCAGCCTGGAGAGGAGAAGGCTTTAGGATGACCTAACTGCAGCTTTCCAGTACTTGAATGAACCTTGTAAGAAAGATAGAAAGGGACTATTTACAAGGACATATAGAGAGTGTTAGGACAAAGGGGGCATGGCTTCAAACTGACAAAAAATAGGTTTAGTTTAGATATTAGGAAAAAATTCCTTACCATGAGAATGGTGAGGCACTGGAAGAAGTTGGTCAGAAGACCTGTGGATACCCCATCCCCAGAAGTGTTCAGGGCCAAACTGGATGGAGCTCTGAGAAAACTGGTCTAGTGAAAAGTATTTCTGTCCATGACAGGGATGTTGGAATGAAATTATCTTCAAGGTCACTTCCAACCCAAGCCATTCTATGGTTTTATGATTAGTGTACTGGTATAGAAAAATTGCTTACATAGATATGACTTCCTTACACAGTGAAGGTCATGGTAGGTTTTCCCTAAGACAAGTGTAAAGGAAACTGCCATAATGTTATTTGTTAAATGCAAAGGTGTGCAGATTTAGAAA
This sequence comes from Cettia cetti, assembly GCA_013401135.1. NCBI lineage: Eukaryota > Metazoa > Chordata > Aves > Passeriformes > Sylviidae > Cettia > Cettia cetti. The sequence goes on along the minus strand of VZUI01059997.1, from coordinate 82,123 downwards.
ATAATGACTGCACAGTAGCTACAGACAAGATTGGGAGTTTGCAGATTGTAGGTTCTGTTTCTATACAAACAAGCAAATCCTTGTGCATTCAAACAAGATCCTTGAAGTCCTACTGTCACAGCAGTGTACAGAGAGGGTGGGGTGACATCCAGACTCTTATTGTGCGTTACAAAATCTTTAGTTGAAATCATTTAGTAATGATGCTGAACATGGAGTGAAGTTCAGAAACAGACCACCACTTACGCTGCAAATTCAGAGATGGGCAAAGGAGAAGAAATAATCTGAAGAAGAAAATCTTGAAGTGTTGCTATAATTCTCACTGCTGGTACAAATCACACAAGGGCATACACCAGTTCAGCTGCACCATTTCATGCATGGGGAGACTGGGCATTGAGCAGCAGTGGATTTCATTTTTCCTCAGGTTTTAGAGATTACATTTACATGCTTCAGGCCTCAAGGTGTTTCCTGGAGTTACAAAGGCCCCAATTTTGACAGCTTTTTTTTTTTTTTTTTTAATAAGCAGTTTTGTGCTATTTCATTAAGACTTAGTATAGAGTAAGAGTAAAAATTGCCTTTTTTTTTTCTTTCCAAAAAAACCTTCCAAGTTTGACAGCAAAATTAAGAAATGGAAACTATAATGCCATGCTCTAACTTCCCATAAACATTCTTTGAATTTTGCTTTCAGAATGCTTGGATAAACATAAAAATAGTTCCATAAAAATGAAAAATAATTTTGTTACATGATGGTTGTGGGTTGGAGATAGCCACATGATACAGTACACCTCAAGAGTCCTCAGGAAACAGCATGAATTATTGTCCAAAGCTCCCTTTTATAGTGAGTTTGAATCTCCTGTGCTTGGAAAGCCTATTGGTTGGGAATCTCTGCACTGCCCAGATCTCTGGTCAATAATGTGTCTGCATCCAGGGCTCAGATGGGATTGGCTGAGGTCTTTTTTTCCCTACGGATTTCTAAAACAAGCCAGGTCAGCCAAACTGGATCTGTTATGACCAGGTTCATTTTGTCCAGCTGCAGACCAGCTGCACATTGCTATCAAACTTCATCTGATATTTTGAAAATAAAATACTGTGTTTATACAGCTCTGTACTTCTTGACCTCAATCAGGAGAACACACATATGAGAGAATATTTCAGCACATTCACTGCTTTATTTTCATACCACAGAGGCTGACATATGCTTCACTGCACTTTGCACATAGGCAGCTGATCTTACCTATTGAGATTTACCCTTTCAAACTCCTCTGTATCTCTGACTTTTTTTATAATTAAAGAACCCCTAGCTTCTACCAGCTATTCATTAATGTACAGCTTTAAAGACTGCCTTTTCCTGAAATGACACTGCAGGTAATGGTCAATGGGTCATAGGGACTGAGAATCATTTCACCAACAGTCTCTCCTGCTAACTTTAAGAAAACAGCAAAACCTCGGCCTCAGTTTCTCCTTTCCAAAATGGAAACATATTCTATAAAACTATTCTTTTACTGAGTTTTAAACAGATGATTTGAGTACTGCAAAGGCTCTGTGAAAACATCAAGTCCCTATGAAAGTTTGATAAATATTCTCACTCCAATTAATGGGAACAGCAGTATTGCTAAGAGTTATGATCTAAATTTATAAGAAATGAACAAGGTTTACACGGGTAGCTTCTTCCATTAGACAGTAGAAGGAGTGAAGTCTTTTACAGGAAATCAGGAAGCTCTCTGCAGAATAGTTTTATCATCACATCTGATATTTCTCCTCTACTGCTGAAGGACATTCAAGTTTGAAGTGAATTTCTGCTTATATAAAGCAATGATAGAGTAGAAGAGCCAAGATAATCAAAGAGGAAAAAAATAAAATCCAGTACTCATCGTAATTCATGTATCTTTGGAATTGATTTGGGATCCATTCTCTTTATACTTTAAGAATTAGAGCAAGTTTGTAGGTCTTTTACATTCATTTAATTCTGCTGAAGTTAGCAAAACTGATGAAAGACAAAATCAAGCCCAATGCATTTTTTGAAAAATGCTATAAAGAAGAGAGATTACAGAATGTGAGCAATAACTGAGTTCTGTGGTTCTCAGATCTCACCCAAAGGGCAGCATCATAGGAAAGCTTGTATGAGAAATTTGGCCTACTCCATGCCTGCTAAAATTATAAAACTCTTGATTTGCCATGAAGTACTGTCTAAATCTTGATAAGAATGCCAAGGTTCTTATTTTAACTTGGAAACAATGCACTGAGATAGCAATGTCTTACAAACAAACAAACAAACAAACAATCAAACAAACAAGCGTAAGACCAAAAAGACAACTAACTTAAAGGCAAATTTCAGAAGCTCTTCATGAAATGATAATTAATTTCTTTCCATGTGGCTGTCTGGTTAGCACTTCTGTTACTGGTACACTGGAAAAAGCAACAGAAAACAAGCTTGATGGTGCTGTATATAATTTGTATGAAGCAAAATTGCCTCCTTTTAACTCAGAGAACATACTAGCAAATATATTTATTGGAAGCTGGAAGAGTATTATGTCTTTCTATGTATCACGATCTTAATAGATTGCCAATTATAGTCTCTAAATGCAGACTTTAATACCACCTAATAATGCACAAACTGCACCTAATGTTATTCAATTCTGAAAATACTTAACAGGGTAACTTTTTATGCAGTCTTACTGGAAAATAATCTGTCTAGAAGAAATATTAGCATATATTGTTTCCTTTCAAACTGAAGTGAGAAAACATGGCAGTTTGCAATAGCTGGAAATTTCATAAATGAGCAATTATAAATTCAGAAATAAGTCAAGAAACTTTTTTCATTCTGTCCCATCTTAGGGTCCCCTGAGTCTTGTTGATATGGTTCTGATTTTGTTAGGAATTCAGAGGACTAGTAATTACTCAGTTGTTGTATCATAACATAGCCTGTACTTTCATCTCGGTGTTGTATCAATGGCTACCCCAAATGCTATCAAGTTGTTAAAAAGTAATATATTGTCGCCCAAAACAAAAGGAAAAAAACCCCACTTAAGAACAAGTAGAAGGATTTTGGCTGAAATTTTATGAATTTGATATATTTTTCTGCCTAATTTTTCAGAAGTGTTTAATATCATCTTTGGACTGAGTGCTCAGTTCATTGATGTGAATATCTTAAAGCTTGACAGCATAAGTTTAGATGTCTTCCCAGAAAGCCGCAACTAATTTTGCACTGAAACAGAACAGAAATAGTCATGTGATTCCTTCATGGCATCTCAGCTATGACAGTGATTATTATGTTCTGCTGAAGGACAACCACAAAGAGCATCAAATGATTTCTTAAACTGATCCAGCTATATCCACAAAAGTGTTACTGTCTAAACCATGAGAAATTATGCAGTTCATTAAATTAAAAAACTTTAGGAAATTTCCATGTGCTGTATTTTTGCCCCTCTGAAGAGCTCAGGCAAGAATTCCATGATGTATTCATAAGTCATTAGACATAACTATAATTTCATAGATTTTTCCAGCAGACCATTATTAATAAAATACATACAAAAATCTGTGAAATCACCTAACCGCAGATCTACCTTTTTCCCTACTTTCCCACAGTAATATTATATTGTATCAAAGTACTAAACTTTGCTGATAGAGCTTTCCAAAGAAAAGACAGTGTTATCCTATTACTCTTAGTTCTAAAATTTGGCAGTCACTTAAACCAGGTCAAACAGAGCTGGAATTGTCAGCCCCTCTGTGCAAGAAATCATTTCTGTATAAATGTAATACAGGCACATTTCCTCACTCACCAGGGAAGCTAGGGGAAAAGCAAAGTAACTAGTGTGTGTGCTTGACAGAAACTGTGTGTGGGAGGAATATTTTCCGTATGTGCAAGTTTGAGAAATCACAGAAGGAACAATGTACTAATACATAAATTTGCTTTGCACTTTTTTAGACAGGTAAGCAGAGCAGATAGCAGAGCATACTGGTGGTCAGCTGGAGCAAACAGGTCCACTGCACGCAAATATATCCACTGTGTGCAAATAGATACTATTTGCCAAGCTGTTCTGACATCCACTGTGTCCAGAATGTCTCGTGCTACCACCACATTTACTGGGATGGCAGCAAATTCCAAAAAAAAGTAAGACGAAAACTCTGAAGCCCATTCAGAATTTTAGTAATAAAATCTGTATTTAGACAACACCTTGTTTTCTTTACTATCCACTGTATGGTAAGATATTCAGAGGCTGTACTGACAATGAAGATTTATGATTAATCTTAATGCTGATTAAATTACTAGTTTTCAAGTTTCACATGGAAAGTCCATATATTTCCTGAATTATTGGCAGAACACAAGGAGTTTGTAACTCATTGCTAGACACAGTCCCATAACATTTTGATTCAAATTTTCATCTAGATAGAAGCCCTGTTTATATTCTTACTAACTTGTCCATACCTAAGATAGGTACAATGGTCAATTTGAGTTTCTATTTGTCTTTGGTTCCCAACATCCACAGGAGGACTGAAGGCTTGTTTTCTAATTGCAAGATTGGAATTCCATTAGGAGGTAAATAGTCAACCAAAACGACTTTCAAAATGCAAGCAATGCATTCATATCGGATTGAAAGTTAAGTTTTTCCTGTTGCTCTAACTTCATTTTTTTGTCATGTGCTTTCAGCAGAAGTACAGATTACTCTGGTTGATAAAGAATTACCTCCCTCATGGAAAAAAAATGTAACATTTCTTCAGAAATCATAAATGCAAAATTATTTGCCATGGCAAGTAGTTTGAAATCTGTAACTCCAGGCAGAGATTCTCTAGGTAGTGGTCTCAAACATTACCAGGCCTAGCTCATTGACACAATTAATCACCTCCACAACTAGTTACTTCAAAGGGTTGACAAAATCTTAAATTATATCCTGTACCAGCTAGCATCCTAATGTGCTTATGGAGATGTGTTTTACTTAACATTTGTCTTGAATATAGCAGGAAACATGTAAGAGGTGATATGGTAGGCTGAATCTTTTGCTTGAGGTCATGAATGGAATGAATTAACTTTATTTAACTGCCTGAAGATATGTATCAGTTTCCTCTAAAACAAACAACTACCAAATTGTGCCCCAAAAAGCAGAGCAAGACTCTTCATATTCCCATGCTAGCCAGTTGTTACACAACTGCATGAAGTTTTCAGTTACGGCACTTCATTAATAAGTAGAATCCTAATGCCTTTTCTGATTTTAGTGACTTCAGGTTTAATCCTGGATTCGCAGGAGTTCACTTTCTACTTCCTCCTGCTATCTGGATGAATGAAGTATTAATGTGACTAAACTTCTGCTTGGTATCTCTACTGCTTTTTTCTTAGAAAATGATGACAGTAGTTTAGCTTATTTCTGTCATGATAAGACCAAGGGAAGTATGAAGAGCTCATAGACCTCAAATTCTCCATTGGCTTTAATGTGATTAACATTTCCTGTTTGACTTGTTAGTGTGGCTCTGGTTGAATTATTCACTGCACCCTAGGCATCTCAAGACATTATTTTGTTCATCATAATGAAAAAAGGTCTGAGCATCTTTAAACTAAGTTCATCCCCACTAATCAATTGAATAAAATTTACCTTCTCTGTGATGAAGTTTGGGACAGCTGTGAGACTAAATCAGTGTAAAATAATGTTCCTGGGCTAGGTGGAACAGTAAGTGGAAGTAGCAGATCATAGAAAATCAACATGACATCCTTTCCTGTGATTACATCAATCAAGTAACACATATCACCAGTCAATAATTCCTCAGTTCAGCAGGAGCCCACTGTGGTCAGACAAGATGGAGACCATCATAGGTACAAAACCAGAGAACACATTTGTATCCATACCTTTAATTTTTATTTCAGCCACCACCAAATTAATTTTTTACCTATACTTCGTGAAGTTCTTGAAGTATTTGTTTCTTACAATTATGATGCTTACATATTTGAATCTCAAACCCCAAGATTTTCTGAACCTTCCAAATTTGCAAATAGTGCAAAATGTGACTGACTTCTAATGAAATTCTCCTATTTTATTTTTCTTGGCTACATTTTGCATTGTAAATTATGAATCTTGGCTAAAAAAGATTCATTTCCACTGTATACTACAGTGAGCCCACTCTCAGCAAGATACAAGAAGAAAAGATTTTTTAATTGAGTATTTACATTTAATTTGAATGACCTCTAGATGAGGGTTAATGCATTTTCTTAAAGATTTAGGTATTTCTGGTAACATCACAGAGTCAGCTATGATCACTGCAGTGCCAAAACCTCTGAACTGTAGATTTCTGATCAAATAATGAGCAGACATGAATTTAGACTAAAATGATATTGTTATGTCACAGTTTGCTGTCTTTATTATCTTCTTAATTGCTAAGCTTTTCACATAAAGGTTATTGTATGTACTGTAAATATTTCAAGGTAGAAATATTAGAACTCCAGAAATGTATTTTGAAATATTTTAATGCATTAATATTTCTAAATAATAACATAGATGGAAACATACCCAATATACAGTACCTGTATATATGTATCCTTATATTATTGTAAGGTTTTTCCCATTTTTTTGGTACAAGAATATAAAAACAGTAAAAAAAGTGTACAGATATATTTTATAGAGGAAAAGGTTTTACAAGATCTAATTCCACCCCTTACTATCATCCGCAAACAAAGTACTGCCACCTTGTGTACATAAATTAGACATTTGTGAGCCAGTCCATTAAACAATGCTACTTTCCTCTTAAGAAGAACTCCCACAACTATGCATACAGTGTTTTGCTTCATGTCAAGGGTAGACATGGTTGTAATCACACTCTGACTATGGAAAAAAAGAGGTGCAAGTGACATAAAAAGTTGACAAGAAATTTTTTTACACTACTCTTCAATATTCATCAGAAGTAATCAATTTCAAACATATACACCTTTCAGTCATCCTGACTCAGACATTCTGCTGGCTATTAAAATGATTAGAGGGAGTATGAATTTTTTACACAGCTCACCTTGATTTCAAGTTCAGATAAATAGCAATTATCCATTACTTGTCAGTTTTTAAAAAAGGTAGCCCCTCTATTAAAGCAAATTTTAATTAATTTCATTTTAGATATAAACAAAAGTTGCTAATAGATACAAGAACAACATTTCAGTGAAACGGATGCAACACAAAAGGCATCTATAATCCTTTTGTGTTGCATCCGTATATCTTTATTATTGTAATATAATGTGTAACAATATAATGTAAATCCATATATCTTTATTATTGTAATATAATGTGTAACAATCCACATTCTTTAGCATGATTCAAAATTATGCTAAGCACTTGCAAGTGAGACAGATCTAACTGAAACACATGCAACTCTTCAGCTGAATCCAGATTCGAAAATCTTTCTGTCCTTTAAGAACTCTCTTAGTGTGGGAATCAAGAAACAGCCATAATTCTTGCCTACCAGTTGGTATCAGCTATAATAATTACCACCAACTCCCAACAGATTATTCTGAACCACTCTTAATCCCTTTTAGTATAAGAAATTATGAAGACACTGTCTGTCCTTGCAAAAAATACAACAGTGATCACAGTAATCTCAGATCTTGGTTTCTCTTGTGCCTCTCAACTGGACACAAAAAAATTTTCCCTTTTCCCCTTAGCCAGTTTCTTTTTACTAGTGGTAACCTGGAGATTTCAAAAATGTCTCTACTTTTCAGCATGGCTTGTCTTTGTGAGAAATGCTTGGACAATGCTGAATAACTTTGCCTTCACTGCCACCCTCTGGGCTCCTTACTTCAAAAATAAGACTGAGTTGTGGCATAGAGATTTCAGGATGGTTTGACACACACTGTCTTGCACATGCTTATTAAATATAGTAGTGTCTACTTACACAGCCAAAAAGATCTCTGTCAAATGGCTTTATGGGTCTGTTGTTTACATTGCAGAACAAATTTAAAACCAAGAGCAGTTAGAATCATTTTAAGCCTAGAAATAAAGATAAGCCTATACTACTACGAAACAATGATACAATTTAAATATCTACAACTGATTTATGACTGCAGATGAAAACATGTCCTATTGCTAAGACCTTACCTTTTACACTCTTATTTCAGTTACAACTGTGAAAACCTCATTGAAAATCCAATGTCCACAGGGTCCATTTTTATTTTACCCAGTTACACAGTTTCCCAACCATAGGTTCCCATACTAAATATATGTTTGTGATACTCTTTGTGAAAACATCTGAGAAGCTTAATTGATTTTTTTGTTTGGTTGGTTTTGGGATGTTTTTTACACAAAAACAAAGAGGCAGGGTTTAAAAGGAGTCTTGGGATGGAGCACAGGTAAAACTCTTGAGATGGAACTCAAGTGTCTGTGTCCATTTTCTCTAGTTGTCTTAGATAACCACTGTGTGCTGTAGCATATCCCCTGGCAACAAGGAAGACAAATCCTTACAAAGGTGGCTGGAGCCTGAGATGATTTGGAAGGGTTGGCAGGTGGGAGCTCCAGTTGACTGAAGAGCTAGAATGGGAACCTCTTTATTCTATTTTTGCTTTTTTAACCATTGTCTTCCTTCCCCTCCAGGGCCCACTATGTCAACTTATACTCAAAATAATTTTCAGTTTTGCTCATTCAGACTAATTTTGTTTAACATGTGAAATGACAAGGTAAGAGTTTGAAGGTTATTAAGGGTGAAAATAGTCATGTTTGTCAAACACAGTGGAAAAAGAATTTTCAGGTTATGTTCACACAGTGGGAGTTTATTTCCCACACAATTTGGAAAACTTCTTTAATCAGGTAGGTTTAGTAGAAAAATTCATAAAATAAGAATTTATAGCTACAGTTATCAGCAGAAGGAAAAGCTAGGCAGATGGGAAACATGTAAAGAATTAAAGTTTTTATCAATAAATTCCCAAGTATTGAAGAACTTTTAATGTGTGTTTTTCCTCTTAGCATAGCAAAAATAGATTATTAGAAGAACAACAAATATGAGTATACTTCCTTACATGGTTGTAAATTTGGTTTATGCCTCACCTGAAATGGTTTAGCAAACCTGCAAAAACCCCACTCACATAACTCTTCCTAGCCTCTCAACCCTACAAGTTCAAGGAAGACCAAAGTGGTCACTAATCTTTACAAGCACTCAAGTTAAGAGTCAAAGGTATATAAACACTCTTAATAAGCTGTTCCTAAGGATTCTCAAATACTTCAGCAATGATCTTTGAAGACAATCACAATAATGCAATTAACAACTTATTACCATACTTTGTAATCCCCTATAAACACCCACTCAAATACTGGCATTCGAAAGGAAAAAAAAAAGGCTGAAAACAAATAATTTGTTTCACTCTTTCTTAAAAAGGAAATAGAAAGAGAGATATAATCCATGAAAACCTTCCAAAACTGCAGAAACGGTAAACAAAACAGTGTAATGCTATTTTAATCAAGTGACAAAAACCAACCAAACAAAAAAGACTAAGACATCAGGGAAAAGTGCATTTCCTAATATAAAAAAAAAAAAAAATGAGCTAGATAAAGTTTTACATAGGAAGAAACACTTGAAGAAAATAATGTTTAAAAGAATGCCTCTGGGAACAGTACTAATAAAAATCAAAGATACAACTGAGTCTTTTAAGCTATGTTCTGAATCTACCCATCAACAACCAGATGGTTATACTGGATATTATGACTGCTGGAAAAACACAATTGCATGGAAGTATTTTCAATGTAGATTTTCCCCTGTAATTATGTACTACATGCACGTATTTCCCAAATATAATGTGAGGCTTTATAATAAATTTCAGGGTTATTTAAAGACCTTATACGGGGCAAAAAAAAGCTGCTCATGATTCTTTCAGCTTGTTATATTAAGCATAAATATGAATTTTAAAAAAAATTAACAGCATAAAGCAACCCCAAACCCACTATATGTAATTCCAATGAGAAAAAAAAAAAATAATTCTACCTTTAGGGAATAATGAAAATGGATTTACAGTTCTCATAAAGAAATTGTTACAAGTTAGATACCTTGGAAAAAACCCCCAAACCCAAGACTTTTTAATGTTGAATGAAGTTCTTAATACAGTTACAGATCATGTTTATGGAAAGCAGTTTGAGCTGAGTATTAACTCTAACATCTACGTTTGTACATGTGACCAGATTTGCTGATAGATACACAGCTTCCCAAGCATCTGTATGAATAAAGGCCAGATAAATCTGTGTTGCTACACAGTCAAATGAAAGAATTTGTCAAATGTGACAAGGAACCAAAAAAACCTGAATGTGCACAAATGAGATGCAGAATTAAATTTATCTGAAGAATTTTACGTGAAATTGCCTTCCTTTGGTATTTATCTACAAGTGAGGAGGAGGCAGACAGACTTTACATTTCAGATTGAAACTTAGAAAATCGCAGAAAACTGTTCCATAACAGCACCCTGAGCGGGTTTTTACCATCATTTGGTTCAAAAGTAAGACTTCCTCCTCTCCTCCAGAAAGATGTCTCAACACTTCCTCAAGCCTTTTATGCTGACACACATGCTTCAGGAAACTGTAGAAGTGTTCAGTATTCAGGAAAGCAGCTGAAATTCTGAATCTTAAAACATCCAACAGGAATGCAGGACACAGAAGAAAATCAGTACAGCTTTCCAGAATAGGTGGGAAGCTCAAAATAAATGATAGAGGCCGCTATCTGTAACAGATCAAAGGGCTTCAAGCCATGAATTAGAGGTTGGCTGCTCCATACTGATAACCCTTACATGGAAGGATGAGCATCCTTTAAAACCCTCAGGAAAAGTCAGTAAAAATCAAGATTCCAAATGAACCTCAGCACATTGTACATCATACATTTAGACATGTGTCACAGCCAATAATATTTAACTGCAGAAATAAATACGGCAAATATGATTTGCCTTCTACATATGGCTTTTTTTAAAAGAAATCACAGCCTCTTAACATCAGTTCAGTTATTTCATATAGGAAAAATACATACTTGTTGCTCTTTCTGCAACAAAAACATCAATGCAATTCCTTCTAAGTGTATTGAAAGCAGATGCTTCAGCTGTCTCATTTTTATAACTAAGATAAAATATGTTGCCTTATGTATAAAAATAGGAATATTTCTAACAGTGTGGTTATTTGCCAATTGAACAAAAAAAAACCCCTCTTGTAAGCCACAGTTTTAAAAAAAGAAAATGAAAATATTTCAGCTTACAACGCTAAATAGGGGAACACTCTTGAGCCAATTTTCATGAATTTTTGATATCATAAAAATATCTTTATATTTTACATTACAGAGGCTATTGCCAGAAGTCTGGAATGTTCTTTTCCAGTGGAAAGAAGAATTAATACACCCTCATATAAGTACTGTCTCAAATTGTATTTGAGAATGGGACTGGCTTTCATTAGAGGAAGCCATAGAAAAGAAATCAAGGACTCCAATCAAATTGGAAAAATCTATTGTTCTAAATCTATTGTTCTAAGGATCCATTTTGTCTGAAGCTGGTATTAAAAACATCTTTTCTTCAGTGTTTCATGGTAAACATAGAAACATCATAATTTTCAAACAGTTCAGGGTAAATGGAAAAAATTACCTGAAAAAAGTGGGGTATCCATCTACAAATGTTTACTTTTATATCTTTTCCATCACAGCTGTTGAAGATTTACAGCTACATTGCGTTTTGTATTTCAAATAAGACATTTCATTTTAGAACACTGCTAGAAAACTAAAAATTATTGCTGACATCTTGTCAAAAATATCTGCAGCAGTATTTTGTCACAGACTTTGAGCAGGTAACAGATTCTTTCATCCATATATTATGCAAGTGTTTTGGTTCTAACCATCTAAATTTTTTTTCAACATCACAAAAAGAATGGTTACAACTCTAACTTCTACTCCCGCACTCAATTCTTGTGTTGTATTGCATACTCTAGTGCAAAGATGCTTTGGCATGTGATTTAGGGCACATGTCCTATGCATATCTTTATCTCTATTTTATTTTTTTTTGAAGTGGCTTTTTTTAGTTTGATTCCATGCGTTTTTAACTTTTCATTATCAGAAATGCCTCTAGCCACAGCCAGCTCAGAAAGTGTAAGAGTAGAAGTTATCCACCTAGGTACTGCAACCCACAACATATCAAGACAGGTACCATATATTGCCAGGTACTACATGTACCAGCACCAATTATCCTTGGTAGCATACAAAAAATAACATCTACACAGGAATATGGGACAAAACTGAAGGCCACTGAAGAACGCTAGATCTAGCCAATACAAAATACTTTCAAATACAATCAGAATCTACATTGCACATAAAGGGCTGTCAACCTTCATCTAGAGACCTCAGTCTGTTTAAGGATCAGTAATAAAAAGGAAGCATCCTGGATTAATACCTCATTTGATCAGGGCTAAAGGGTCCCCAGCCTATAAATATGTTGAATGCCATCCTTTTACTTTTTTAACTATTTGGCCACACCAATGGGTTAAAAACATTCAAAAAACCAGTGGCTCTTTCCAGCTTTTGGTCAGCACGCTACTGAGACTGTTGTATTCTTTTCTTCTCCCCTTATCACCTGGCTGTTTGCCCTTTCTTAAACAAGCTCTGGAAGAAGCTATTCAGTTCTATGATTCTATGATATAAAGTAGGTCAGAGTAGAAAGGTGAGGAAGATAACTGCTGACAAGTCTTCCTGACAGACATATAAAAAAAGAATTCCACAATTTGACCTCCAGGCCCTCATGGATTTACTCTGTTCCTGGTTCAGATTCATGATGAATGATAAAGAAGTTTCTTCTGCCCAAGCAAAAACAAGTTCATCCAGCTTCATACTAGGCTGAGCAAACTCTTTATCTGTACTCTAATCAGCTGGAACCTAAAAAACAATTAAGTGGCTCTTTCTCTAAAGGAATATGGAAAACCATCTATTAACAACTCAGACAAAAGCCATCAAATGTTCACATCCTATGGGAGGAGGAAAACTATTTTCTTCTTTCATGAGTCTTGGACAGCCTACAGAAGTTCTTAACACTGCAGTCAAAAATCTCAGGTCTGTCAACCACCTTGACTTAAAAGTCTGAGGCATAAAGCTTGTCAGGAGACTAGTAAGACTGCTTCTGAAGAAATTTTGAACATATCCAAACTATAGCTGTAATTATCCAAGACAAAACTAATAAAAGAAAAGCTTTTAAATATCAGAGAATGAAAAGTACATTACCATATTTAACAGATAATTGCAAGAATAAGAAGGTATAAGAACAAAATGGTCATGGACCAGTTGCAACAATTAATTTTTCTTTCTGAAAAATACAGCATATTCACTGCCAAATAAGCAGAGAAACAATCAATCCACAGGTCCCTTATCCTTTAGCAACTCCTCTAAAGGCTGTTATACAAGGGAGTCTTTGGATTTGAAAGCTACCTCAACTCTTTACACCCAAAGTCCTTGTGCTCCCTGAAGACCATAGGTGTCAACTGTAAATCTGTTCCTTTGAAAAAATGTAATATGCATATATTAAAATATTGAGGGTTAGGAATTGAAGTGTTTTGAACACGAGGTTAAAAGACAATCCATGTTAGCCAGCAAGAGACTCATGTAGTTTAACATGATGAAATGTTCTTAGACTGTCCTTGATACCAATTTAATGTTAAAACTCTCCCCCTGGAGGAGGGGTTGCTGAGGTTGTTGTTAATGACAGATCCCTTGGGGTGGAGTAGAGTAAAAGGACACTGAATAGTGCTGTATTTTCAATTAAGCAAGAGAATCATGCTGATAACATTACTGGACTGTGCTTACCACACACAAGTCAAGCTCTGCCAGTGTGGAGGTGCACAAAGGAGCTGGCTGCAAGCATGGCCAGCAGAGCTGACCCAAACCAGCCAAAGAGATATTCATAGCATAGAATGTCATGCCCAGGAAATTGACCAGGAGGGGCCCAGCACTGCTGGGGGACAGGCTGGGCATCAGTCAGCATGTGGTGAACAATGGCATTGTGCTTCATTTCTTTCTCTTGGGTTTTACTTCCCTCATTTTGTTGTCTTTCTATTCATTACAACAGAAAAACAGAACAGCAGGAACAGTAGAGCTGTAAAACACTACTACTACTACTACTACTACTACTACTGCTGCTGCTGCAGCTGCTGCTTCTGTTGCTGCTGCTTCTTCTTCTGCTGCTGCTTCCGCTGCTGCTATTTTATTTCAATTATTAAACTGTTCTTATCCCAAACCCTGGGTTTTGCCTTCTTTCTGATTCTCTTCCCTATCCCAAGGTGGGAATAGGTGGGAGTGTAAGCTGTATGGTACTTAGTTGCTGACTGGAGTTAAGGCATTTTCTACTTTTAAATGGTAAATTGGGCATTTGTTTGAACATCATTACTACTTAAAATGCAGCCCAAAACATTTAAAGTGAGATAAAGCTCATAAACCAAAATTTTTCTCTATGCAGAAGTCATCCAGATAAGCCTGTCAGATTTACCATGCAAATGCTTACTGAAAAATATCCCAACCTGTCAGGAATCCTTCATTCACTGAGTTAACCAAAACCAGTGATGCTTCTCTGACATTTCAAGAACTGCTGCAAGTACTCTGCACAGAAGTCCTTTCCAGGTGAAGGTGACATGCCAAACAGATGCTTGAGCATAACTTCTTGGTTGATTTTAAGGACTATTACTCTGGGCATATTTGGATGACGAGCATAATACTGAGAGAGGCATTCCTTCACTTAGACAAACCAGCATCTCTGGGAGATGACTACTGCCTGCAGCATGGCTTCAGTGTACCTGGGTATTTTCTCCAGAAATAATTGTGTCATACAAGTCCCCCTTTGTCACGGTACACAGCGCTATGGGCTACTGAAACTCATAGTTAGAAAGCATTGGCTATTTGGCTAATCTGGACAGGATTTTAGCTCTGGGGCTTGTGATCCATTTCCCTTTATTGTCAAGGGAGCAGAAAGCTGCTGCAGCTGATTCAATAGCATGTAAACTCAACCCCTCAAAACATACAGACATTTTGTAATATAGTCTACACAAACTAAAGCAAAAATAATTTCTAGTAAGACATATTACACAAATGGTCACATTTAAAGCAAACATCAAACATGCATGTGCTTTTACTACTTTCTGTGATCTGAGAAATGCTGCATTTTCTCATTTATATCTCAATAAGCTTTACCATCAATAAAACCAAAAAGCTGCACAGGAAACTGGGAAACAAATTTCTGAAGGAAAGTAGCAGTTCTGTTCAACTTACTTGGCTGTTAAAATTTTTAACCTTAAAGCACAAATAGAAAGGGCAACCAGGTGTAAATGTGACATTCTCATTTCTGGTCAAGGCACAATGTACTCACTTTCTGACCCATACAGGGGACATGTTACAAAGAGCCAGTCCTGCCATAAAGACTGTACTGGTTAATACAGATTATACAGGTTAATACTGGTTTATACATTAAACATCAGGAAAATAATTTACATTTATAACTTTGTTTTAGCTGTTAGTTATAGAAGAGGTATGAATGATTATTAAGTAATTACAGAACACATTAAAAGAAAATAATATTGAAGTGTGATCAAACTAGAAAAATCTAAGAAATAATACCAGAATAGAGACTCTTGTAAATGAGTTTATATAAGCTAAAAACATTATCACTGGAATTTCAAGCACATGTGTTTGTACAACAGATATCAAAATGAAAAATTTTAATACGTTCCAGTTCTCTGTTCTCAGAAAGCAAGAAGTTATTTAGACCCCCTGCCTTGCAACACATTGTTACAAATATCTGGCACAATAGTAGAAAACCTGCAATCCTACACTTTGCATCTATCTTTCATATGCTGCTGGCATAGCAGCAGCATTCAGAAACTGCCCTACTGAATACTGGTGTCAGTTACAGGAGAAAAGGCCAAAAAAATAGTTAAAGATAATTTAAGGAAGAAAAACAGACATAATAGCAATTTTCAGGTATCATTTTCTCTCACTACGTGTAAGGTTTTATCCCATGTCAGAAGAGGACTCAAATTTTTAAATATTTTTAAAAATGTTCAGATACTTCAATATCAATAAAAGAAGAATCAAGTTGAAAAATCAACAGAACCAGCGTACACAACTCTTGTGGTCCAAGTGATTACCAGAGACAGATCTCTGCTCATCACTGCCAAGAAAAAAAATAACAAAATGCATATTGTATAATATGAAAACCCAAATCTCTCTTTTTGGTGAATAAAATAGTGGCTGAAAACAACTACTTCATGAAAAAGATTAGATTTCTTGAACTTTGTCCCACTTGAAAAACAGAAAACATTTAGCCACTCTAATTTTCTCCATTTTAAGTGACTTATCAATAAAGACTTAATTATCAAGTAATTAATATAAAAATTCATTTTTAATCACTAAAAGCCCATGAAAACTAAATGGTATAATCAGTGTTATTTACAGTCACATGTAGAAAGCCCAGAAATTTGCTTATTGGTCTGACTAAATCTTTAAAATGTGGACATAAAAGAATGCATAAAGGATAAAAAACCCTACTGCTTGCTCTACCCTCTCTTATATTGTCATGATTGTAAATGTATCTTGAAAGAAGGACAACATAAATCTAAATCATACTGTAAGTAAATAATTTCTGTCATATGATTATGACAGAAAAAAATGTAAATGAGAATTAAAATAAATCAGATTTAAACCTATATAAATGTATGAGATTACCTTCAGTTAACAATAAAACTATTTTAATAATGTAACTATATTTTTTGATGTATCTCTTATAGCTGGTTCCCTGAAAATATATGAAAATATAGTATTTTTAAGATTAGGCATTAAATGATAAAGCTCTGTTCTAGCAGACATTGGTTCTAAGGCCACTTCATTGTGTACGGGCTGGAAGTTTTCTTTGCGTTATTTAATGATAGACATTATAAGCAAATCCACATGGCAGGATGGTTTTTTTTTTTTATAATAAAGCTCCTTTTTAAGACCTGGATACTACAGCTGTTGGATTCTTGAATGCTAATTGAAGTGATTCATTAGAATTACTATCTGAAAATACTTTTCATTCATCAATTTGATTCCTATGTTAGTAATACTTTAAGGAATTTAATTTTAAGGGAATAACGAAAATTAAACCATGAAAAAATAAATTATGATGATGGATTAAAAAATACTTGCTACCAAAACACCAAGTATGACAAAATATTAAGAATAAATATAAAAAAGGTTGCAAATTTTTTTTTACATAAATGACACTTCATTTTTGTTTTTCAAAACACCGTGATTTCTGTAACATAGAGTAAGCAGTGTAGAGCACTAGTCAGCACCACAAAGGCACTCCTTTGGCACTCCAAACAAACAAGCAACCAAATTAAAACAGGAATATTAAAAAGTTTTTCATTTTTCAATGCTGACAAATCTATAAACACAGTGTAAATAATTTAAAAACCCAAAAACCCAAAAGCCCACCACCCCAACCGTACTTTAAAATAAAATATTGTATTTGTTCAGTGTTATAGACTAGTGAGAGATTACAGCTGTTCCATTTATCAGCTTGGCAACCACTGGTTTCATAACAATATTAGTCTGGACTGATCAATGATCGCAGAAACATTCATGAATAATAAATATTAAATCCTGATTTGCCTTATGCTTGCTTCTACATCCTGTTTCCCTTTTGAAGAGACCCAATCTCTGTAGTTAACGCTCACTTGTGTCTGCATTTCATTCAAACCACAATAAAATCATTCATACGGAAATCGCCACAATCCACGTTTGTTTATTTATTCATGAAATGCTTAATATTGAAAAGCACTCATTACAAGACAGAGTAATGCACAGGAAGTTTTCCAGGGATTTTAACCACTTTCTTATTAATCTCCAAAACAAGATTTAGAGAGACAAATGCATATCCAAGTTGTTCTCTGTCCTTTCACTGACATGATCTGCAGATGAATCCATAATCTCGCTGTCAACAGTACAGAAAGAAAACACCCCCCCACACTAATTTCATAAATTTGCCTGACCTCTAACAATCCTAGATACCCATACTAGTAACAGTAAATTACCCTTCCTTACCTATTCCAGTGTTTAAATTGATGATTACCAAAAACATTTATGAGTAGCAATACACAGCAAGAATTATCTCCCCACGCCCTTTTCAACGCTGCAAATCAGAAAAACAGGAAGAGAACACAAGGCAATAACCTGACAGAGTGCCAGTATGAAGCAATATGACATGAAGCATTCATAAGAAAGAAAAAGTTTTATAACAAGAAGTAAATTGACTTGCCTCAACAACGCTGACTTGCCTCAACAACGTACTGAAGGAACATGCTATTTCTTGGTGTGATTTTCTCCAAGAAACTCCATGAGTCCTCATAATTGTTAAGGACCAGAGATCAACTACATAGCTCATTTTGCAACTTACATCATTAAAATGTTAACCATAAACTAATTCGTATTTCCTATCTCCTCAGAAAACTACTTACTCTTTTGTGTATTCCCTTCCTACACTATGAGCACCCCAGAGAATGCAGTACTTCCAATGGTAAAAAAAACACCATGCAAGAGTCAGTCAATTGGTTCAAATTTTGCTTAAAAGGCAGTTCTGTCCCCCTCATATTTGCAGAAAACATATTTTCTAAGAAACCTAAATAATTCTTCTGTACAGGGAAAACAATCTTGATGGATTATGCAAATTTCTATTACTTGTTCCTCAATTTGGGATGAACAATTCTATCATTTGCATTTTTCACACAGGGGAAGAGGAGATTTTATTTAGATGTTAGGATGTATTTAAAGAGATATGTAGATAGACAATCACATTCAAGCACACACCTCCAATTATTTTGTCAGATTTACTTAAAATGCTATTATATGGACCTTTGCATTAGAAATAGAGCTATTTAAAATTGACTATGAACATATGAAACAAACCATGAACAAAAATCAATACAAAATATTAAACATGTTAAGAAAGATAAGACACTGCTGTTTTGTGGATTTTAATGACATCTAATCTATTGCTCATCTGAACACAGCTACCCACACACTCCCAGTAAATAAAAAAGCTCTTGAGCTTTATCGTCAACATTTTCTAAGAAAATGTAAACAATAAGAATGCAATTGAATCTTTACTGGGCTCCGTAAATACTATGGTATGTATAGATACCTCTTCCTAACTCCCAAAATAAAAAATAAAGTCCGGGTTCCCCCTGCAGAGCACAGTGAAGTGCTGTGCAGATGTAGACAGGGCTCCCCAGAAGGACAATCAGCCACTGGGCCAGGTTGCAGTAATGCAGAATGTCTCTTGATTACCTGGAGCATTGCACTGTGTCATACAAATACAGACTCCCCCAGCATCTAGTTACAAATAGCCATGCTTTGACAGCTGGCACGCGAAGAAAAACATCAGGTGAGGAACTAAAAGTACAGATGCAACCAACAGTGTTTGAATCCTGGCTTCCAGATAGCTAATTTGGTTTTGATAAGCCTGAACTGGTGTATCTGATATGAAAGTGCACTGTGTTGCCTGTTCTGCTGATATCTTAGTCATCATGCCCAAGATACCAGCAGAACAGGCAACACAGTGCACTTTCAGTAGAGCTCAGTAGAGCTCTCAGTTCTTATCAGAATTGGACAATCAAATTCTTTTTTCAATTTTTCCATCCTAACCCAGCTCTGGCCTCAACCTTTTATTTAAATACAGTCATTTAAAAACAAGAGTGGTTTTTCACCTGTTTTTGCTTCTCCTTGTAATTAATTTGTAAAGAGAGTTATTTGCATTTCATACTGCACATATTAAAAAACTATCAGAATCTCTTTGAGCTTTCTTCCACTTTCTAACAACCCAGCTGCAGAAAATCACTCTTGTACAGCTGAGGGTATAGCAGAGGGGGGATAAAAACAGCAGAGAGGAGAGAAAGGGAAAAAAAATAGAAGGGCAAAGGCAGAGGAGAGGGATGAAAGTGAGAGTGAGGAAAGAGGGAGGAAAGGAGTCTGTCTGATAGGAAAATGGAAACAGAAAGTTTGACAGCTAGAGAAGTAGCATATATTTAATAGATTTAATGTATTATTCACAACTATGTGACTCAAGATCTCTGATTACAAGCTTTTTAGACATCTGTCCTGCTCCACAACACTGGTTTTCCAAAACTTACTTTAAAACATCCCTGCACACACAACTGACAACAAAATTGCATTAATCACACCCTTCTCCTTTTTGGTTATGAAGATAAACTTTGTATTTTACACATGGCATAAAACTTTAAATATAATTTTTCTACTTTTCCTATCTCATGACATGCTCAGAAGAGTTCACTGTCAAGCTTTCAATAATTAAATATAATAGATTACTTATGAAACTATAATTGCATCTTCAACATGTTTTCTTTCTAAATATATGTAAATCTAGACTCCCTTTCAGACTAAAGCAGAGAAAATGAACAGAGATTTTTGTTCCAGCTTTAGTAAAGATAAAAGCAAACAGAACAAAGACCAGTGACATATTTCAACTTATTACAGACTATCGAAGAGCCAACAGCACGATACAAGTGAATCTCATTCAGCACTGTATTAATAAAACTAAGATGTGAAAGGCATAACTGAGGTGCTTCATACTGCTTTCTGCTTGCAGCTCAGGAGACCCATTTCTAAAACAGGCAAAATCAGCTCTAGATAAGACTTTAGCAATTAAATGTCAGGTTGAAGGTATTGGACTTAGGAGATATGATGCAAAGGCTAAGATGAAAACATCTAACAGATTCCCTTTGTGTCAAATGAAGCTATTAAAAAGACACGGATATACTGTTCTGCATGATCTTTGCAAAAAAAAAAAAAAAAAAAATTGTAATAAAGACTGCTTTCCTTGTGTTCCCCCACCTTACTGTCAGAACAGTGGAATGCTAAAACATGTTTCCTAGGAAGCAACATGGTATAAAAGGTTAGACATAATTTTGTATTGGTGCCCTAGTACACTCAACTGCCTCAAACAGAACAAATTTAAAATAAATTATTGGTCTTCCAGGTTTACATTTTTATGCCCCTATAATTTTCATAAATTTCTAATTTCTAATTTCTTCTAATTTAACCTTTGGAAACTTAGTAACTGTTTTCTGTGTTCCTTTTCTTATTATGCTAAATGATGCCAAAGAGCAGAAGTACTTATATAAACTTTACTGAAGTGCAACATACTCATTTTTAAATGTATTTAACATCTGAAAAACCTTACCTTGCTTAAATTCACAAAAGAGTTCAAATCTGTGCATATTGTTCTCTTTTGCAAACTAAAGGAGTATTAAAAATACAATTGAGTATTAAAAATACTACTACTTCGTTTTTGAAGAAGCAAACATTATTTTAATTAAATTAAATTATCAGAAGATGTCAAATGAACTGAAACAAAACATTGCTGCTAAAAAGTTAAAGCTTCTGATTTTTCAATAGTATTTGGAAATCAATGGACAAAACCAAACTAACTGTGCACCAAACTGCAAATGTTTTACTGATTTAGTTAAAGTCTTTCTTTTGCTAACTGACAGACACACATTTAACAACACACATAGATCCATCAATATCATGGTATCTGAGTAACAGACCAGGATAGTGCTAGTAAACCATAATCAGTTCCAAATTAACATAAAAGATCTATCACACACAATGGTTTACGTTCATCATAACTTGGAACGAACACTGCTAGGAGGAAGAACTAATGCACACATATCCACTCCTTATTTGCTACTGCCTGCATCTAATTTAGCATTTTTAGTTTCCAGCTTAGCTCAAATGAAGTGGTCTCACAGGCTCTTGTTTTCCCATCCTAAAAAATCCTTCAGGCCACTTTGTGCTCAGTCATTTTTTCTCTAAAGGTTTTGAACACGTCTTGGCTTAGGAATTTCAGTGATCAAATTTGTGATGCCTTCTCCTTCTTCTAGTTTTAATTTATGGTGGCACAAATTTCTTCTTTTTTTTATTACTTCCTCTGTTGGTAGGTAACTGCTTATGATGTTAAGACTTCCTTCTGTACCCTTTTTCATTCTCCTATGCTAGGCTGTTTCGCAAAATAGAAGTCTGAATCTATACAATATTACTCAAGGGAGATGGCAATACTATATGCTGCATAATTCATTACTTAAGGTTAGAGGTTCCAATCCCGTGTTGCCTCCTCCTTGTCTTTATCCACAGAAACTGTAAAAATGTGGAGTTGCTTGTTTGGTATACTATTCTCAAAACACATGCTAAAAAGTACCACCTTCTGTCAAACTGTATTGTGCTTCCAAACAAGCCTCCTCCTTATAATTATTGTCTTTGTCTTTTAAGAATATCATGAGGATATACTTAGCATGGATGTTGAATAGCTCTGAAAAATAACATCCCTGTTTTTTCACCAGCAGCATTGGGGATTATGCCTTTTGTGTATCTCTTTCCTTCAGTTCCCATCAAACTTTCCCATACCTTTTACACGTATGTGATGACAATTCGGTGCCTGTATGCCAAGCAGCCAATCTCTTCTGTATTCACTCAGTGAAACAAAAACTCTTGCCCCAAATTCTTTTGTTGTGACCTGTCTCACATCAGTTAAGCCTTTGGTACCTGGGCCTCCTCTATCTGTACACAGTAACAGTGCTCCTTCCAATCTTCTCTAGTACAATGTCACAGAGGAAATGAAAGAAGTCGAACAGCTGTCCCTGCAGCTACTGTAAAAGTGAGGAAGCAAACAGTGGCCTTTGATTACACCTTCCCCAACAGGAAGCACTTTCCTCCTGCACAAACTCCTGCTGCTGCAAGGAGCAGGAGGATGAGGATGGCAGAGAGAAAGCAGGGGCAATATGAAAAGGTGCTCTCTTCAGGTCTGTTTTCCAGGTATGTTTCATTGTGAGTTAGTCTATTTTCTGCATTTGTTTGATTAAAACAAAATTTTTAAAGGCTGGAATAGTATGTTGTGTTTTTTTGGTCTGGCCTTGTACAGCTTTGAACAAATTGCCACTACTTAAATATTTAATATCAACCATCATAGCAACAACAAACAATGGTAAGTGCACTCTATGGATACTGAATCCCTTCATAGGGTCCCCTAGAAGTCATTAGGTGTCCTCCCCCATAAATATTTAATAAATATTTGATTTCCAGGCACTTCCACTGTCTAAAATGTTCTCTTGAAAAGCCTGTGAAAGCACACAATTGTTAAATGAAGATCAGAGGGATGGCTATTACTTCTGCACTTTACAAAGTTTGAGCACTTTGTGTCAAATGATACATGGTGTTATAAGGGCTCTGTCTTGAGTAATGGTTTTAATTTCATATTTCATCAACAGAGACTGACCAATGTGCAGCTAGTAGAGGGTTAGAAGTGACTTAGTTGGTTAATATTTTAGACAGAGGTAACCATTCTGCAGCTTACAAGTTAAGAGGATAAGTGGATGCATGTATAAATAAGAGATGAGACCATAAGGTGGTCTTTAACCAATATTATTTTTAACATTAACTCTAGTGTGGGGATGAAAAGTCATGCCTAGGGAAACCAGAGTAAAAATCAGCATTTTACTGTTTTACAGAAACATATTCAACATCAAATGTAACTGTAACTCACGTGCATATCTGAAAAACATGCACAATCTTTCGGGTAACATTGCCTTCAATCAGAGAAGATGGTATTACTCCATTTTTCTTTTTACTTATACATCAGTGTGATACTCTTAGGCATAGTGGTATGGGAAGTTCCAGGAATACCTCAAGCATTATAAATTTAATAACCATAGAAATAAATTACTTTCATATTTATTTTTCTCTTCATCTGCACTGTGTATGAATGTTTAAAAGTTTGAAGACAATGTCTCGAAGAGCCTTCTGAACACAAAATAAATGAAACTACTTAGTTAATATCACATTAGGACTTTTAAAATTGTATTATGTTTACTACTGTGTAGCTGTGGTACTCAGTAACAATAAATACAGTCATCCTGCTCTCTTTCCTCCCATTTACTATAAGTTGCAAAAGTGGTGGTTTTTTTAATTGTCTGTTTCTTGATAGTTCTATTACATGAACACCACAAGCTATGAAGAGCTTAAGCATGCATTCCCGTCAAGGCAAGTATTTACCCCTAGAAGCTTTAAAGAGGGATAAAAGGAAGACCCTGACTTGGGTGGGTTTCTCACAGGCAGAAGCTATTAGGGGAAACTCATTACAAAGTGGAGGAAGAGAGGGCAGGAAGACTGCCAAAAAAGCTTTGGAGGCCCATTAAAAGGGAGGCTGGTACATCTAGAGCTGACTGGAGGGACCAGTGTCCCAGCCTATGCTGACAGCTCCTTGGGATCCCTCTGCTCCTCACTAACAACTTCACAACTTCAACTTCTTCACTACAAGCTCAACATAAACTCTTACATCCTAGCTGAAACACATTTTGCCTCCTCACAAGCACATACATATTGTTACACTACACAACACAGGAATTGCCCAGTACACTGAAATTATTTGAGTCACTCCGTGCCTTGCTATTCTTCTGTACATTTTATCCTATCAAATTCATCATTCAAATTTAATGCTACACAGGTCAATACCTGACCTCTGCATGCAGTACAAAGTAACAGTATGAAAAGACTGTATCTGCCTTGAAGGTAAGCAAACACATTTATGGGAAAGAGTAAGGACACACTTCCATCTCCAGATAAAACACACTATCCTTGTTGAGTGCATTGTGGAAATGTAACTACCACAAGTATACCAGTTCACTCACAGTAGCCTCTCCCTTGCACCATGACCACAAGTATGGCAGTGCAGTGCCACTGTGACAATCATCCCATGGCACATTGTCCCCTTTCTGTGCCACAAGCACATCAGGAAGGTCCCAGGGTGCTGCACCTTGACTTCTGCAGGGGGGAGCTCTGTTCTGCACCCACAGCAGCAGAAGCCTTGTCCCCATAGGCTGCAGCACTGCTGTACAGTTCTGTATCATTCCCTCCTGCCCCACCAGTGATCCTGCTAAGCTATCTACTTGGGAATTGATTCCTCTGGCAGGGATGCTCTCACTAACAGACAAAAGGTTCCCTCACAAAGCAGGTTGGTAGAAATATGTTGAAACACTGGCAGTCTACTAACCATTGTTTTAAATTTCTGCTTTTACACAAATACACAAGAATATACAGTGCTTAAATGTACAGACACACTTTTAATCCTTCGCAGTGTCTTTGAACCGTAAAACAGCTGAAATCTTCCATTAAATCAATTTTTACAGTCAAGTCTCTGTAATTTCTTATTCCTAATTTAACAAAGTTTAAGAAGATAGAACTTGCATTATCCTAAATAACAGCGCAGAAAAATACTGTGCTATAACTGAGTTATTGTTTGCAACACATGTATAACTTAGTTACAAACCACTTACTGTACCCTTGTTTAGCCATATTGACTAGTTGACTGGACAGATCAGTTTTACAGCGTGACTAAGACACACATAATGGTTTTATTTGATTTATAATTTAATTCCATGCTTTGATATATGTAAAACATCCTGAGGATATCCTTTTTATAACATTAAGGGCCTCTACATTCAAGTAGAATGACACCCACTTGTTACAATCCTGTATTATCTAATGGCAGAAATCATTCAATAACTATCAATTTCCACTTAAAGAAAAAGAAACTCTCGTAAATAAGCACATTTTTCAAAAAGTGTTATTGTAAGACTGAGGTGGAATATTCTTATATAGGTATTTGAAAATTAAGATCTAACAGCATTTTACTTCTCAAAACAATACAGAATATCTAGTATGAAAATTTTAGTTTTGCCATTTTCATAGAACCCCAGTAAAAGAATCACTGCATGCAGTATGCCAGGCTGAGAAATGAATAGGACATTTGCTATGAATCAACTGCAGGGAAAAAACCAATTATCTATAATCTCTCAACTGAAAAAAATACTTATTTTATTATTTAGGAGGTAATTACTATATTTACTTCTGCATGAAAAAGAACATGCATTAACACATGCTATGTTAAAGATGAATAATGTCTTTCTTAGGGAAATGTAAATTTATGACACTTTGCTAATGCTGGAATCAAAGGAGCTTTCTAGCTGTATTTTCACAGTATTATGGCCATCTTGCACATTTATTTAATAATTATTTCATATAGATTCCATTAGTGAGATAAGCCTCTTCAAAAAAATTTTGCTACCTTGAATAAAATGCCACATTCTTAGTTATTTAAGGTTCTCCATCACACCAAGTCAGGCTACTGATTGCTGATTTTGGAGAACATAGAATCACTTAGTCTGGAAAACTTCCTTCAAGACCAAGGCCAACCACTAACCCAACACTGCCAAGTCACTTCTAATCCATGCCCCAAGTGCCACATCTGCATGCCTTTTAAAACCCTCTAGAGAGGGTGACTCCACCACTGCTCTGTGTAGCCTGTCCCAATGCCCAACCAAACATTTCCATGAAGAACTTTTCCCTGATATCCAATCTAAGCCTCCGCTACCTCAAGCTGAAACCATTTCCCCTTGTCTGTCACTAGTTAGCTGGGAGAAGAGCCTGAGTCCCACTTGGCTACACCTTCCTCTCAAGCAATTACAGAGATGATAAGGTCACCACTGGGCCTCCTTTGCTCCAGGCTGAGCCCCTGCAGCTCCCTCAGCTGCTCCTTATCAGACTTGTGCTCCAGACCCTTCCTCAGTTCCACTGTCCTTCTCTGGACATGTCCTTCTCTGGACATGTAAAGACACATCCTCAGTGTCTTCTTGTGGTGAGTGGCCCAGAACTGGACACACAATTCAAGGTGATGCCTCACCAGGGCCCAGCACAGACAGCAGTGGTTAGGTTTTTCTATGCAGTATGTTACAGTATTATCTTAAGCTGCATCTCAAGTGGGTTTTAAAGGGTGTAAATTATGGTAGTAACTGTGAACATAAATGCTATTTTTGTCCCGGATATAACTTCCTGACTTATGAGATAGGAAAGTAATTTTCAACTTCTAAAAACACTTAACTCTATGGAAAAAATAAAAAAGCAAATGAAGAAACCACAGAAAGGTAACGAGCACTATTCAGTTGGAACCATCCAAAGTACTGAATCAAGACTGAGCCAGAACTTCACATTTCATTGGAAGAACCTGCTGAAGATGCAACATCATGAATCAGGCTTTTTATGAGAAGCATAATTTGTATCAGCTGACCTGATCAACTAGTCAACTGCAGAAGACAACAGGCAATTCCAAAAGGGTTTGTAATGTGCTTGCAGCCATTTTTGACAAAGTAGGCGACTGGAACTAAGGCTTTTTAAGACATGCTTTAAGTAGAGGGCTGAGAACATAAAGTTGAAGTCAACTAATGAAAGTGATCTTGAAATAAGAGTTCAAATCAAAGTCACTCTGAATTTGCTAGTTTCCAAGTTTTGAACTTAGTAGTCTCCTTTCACTTTTTCTCCTTCTTATTTTCCAGTCATTAAGAAAAAAAATTTCTGGTCAAACAAAATTTAACACAATGAGGAAGAATACAAGACAAGCTGTTGCAGACAAGGCAAAAATCTTCATGCTCTTAAACTCAGAAATGATTTGAAAGAAATGGACACTGTATCAAATGTGTAAGCATAATGGACTGAGAATTCAGGGACAAAATCAGAAACAACTAAGCACAATCTGAAACAAAATTGGCAAGGGGCAAAGAACAATACAAATTATGTGAAAAGTATGCTCAGTAGTTACAGGAAAACCTGGTAAAAACTTCTGTATCATTCTACTACTAAGGAAATCTGTTAACCTGTGATTCGGAAAGACCAGAATTAAATGCCCTTTTACTTCAGACTTCACTAAACTTCACCTATGACCACCTATGGTTTAGTCAATTACAACAAAGGACTGACGTGGATGATGGACTAAAATCTCATTAAATCAAAAAGAAATCCTGCTCCTCATCAGTGGTGAGGTGGTGTTCAGTTGCAGCAAGAAATATCCAGATAACGTTAACTTAAGCTTTCCACTGGTGAGAAAGTAAAACACTGAAGTAGATTGTCTACAAATAAGATTAAATCTACAGGAAGGTATTTTTAAAGAACCAGATACAATGGAATACTTTCAACTAGAGATAAACTTCAAGCCTCATTTTCTATGGCTTTGTGGCAATCTACACGCAAGTGGCTCTGAAAACCTCTGGGTAGTAAACACTGCCATAACCTGGAAGATGTCACAGGGTGTAGAATATTATGCTGCTTCTGAAGAGGTTTCAATAGTTTGACTTCCATCACTTGACATTTGTAAAACACTTTTATGACCACTGCAGTTTGCTGGGAAAATCATAGAACATGTAGAGGCACCTCCATGACTGTGGTTTTGTGGGTTTTTGGTGTGTTGCTTTTGATTTTTCAAACTGCTCACATTACATTTGCATATGGTCAAGGAAGGACAAGAGGAAGGATAAGAGAATTCAACAGAATGTGAGAAAAATGTAAGGATGACAAGAGGAAAGCAATATACTAATGTATAAAATAGCAGAGAAAATACTGTAAGCTGTTCTTTTTTCCACAACAGAAATTCAGATGGCAATATTATTTCGTTTTATGTATTTTCATGTCTTTTATGTACAAGAGTATTTTGAATGAGCATCTAGATTATTATTATCTAGGATTATTTTAGAGCTATTCCACATCACAAGTTAAAAACGACAGGTAGGAAAGGTTCTCATGCAGTGTTAAGAGACCAGCAGAATGCCTCACTGCATTTAAGGCAGAGACACAAGTGAGTACAGCTCATCTAAGTGACTGCCATTGTTCATTCCACCTGACCTCTTTAGCAAGGAACTCACCACCAGAGTATTAATCTGAGGTCCCTTATCCTTCCAACCTCGTGGTCTGAATTTGCCTTTAGAATAATTCTCTAGATTAGGTCAGTGCCAAAAAGCCAGTCTCCCACAATGGTTACTACTCCAAAAACCATTTTCATCCTTCTTTTCACTCCCTGGTAAGCAGTATCCAGTGCAAAATATCCAGTATTTACATTAACTTCACACTTATTTTTGCCTGCACATAAACTGCAGCTGCAGGTCCCAAGTTCCTGCAGACCAGAGGCCTCAGCTGCTCTCTTCTGATTGACTACTGTAGCTATTTGAGTTTGTTCCTCAGATTTTTTTCATCAATTCGATTTAAAAATAGCTGCAGGAAGAAAACACTGATGATTGCACTGTTCTCAATAGACTCTGAGGAAGCAACACAATAAGGTACATCAGTGGTGTTGTGCAGAGTGCATTAGGATATGTTGCACTTTTTAAAATCCTGAAGTACAACTGCAGTGGGATGAAGAAGACCAGTTTAGTGCTGTGTTGCTAAACTATGAAAAGCAACCTGAAAAGCTGTGGCAGTGACACATGTCATTCTACAAAATCTTGTAAGGTGACCTTATGAAGACAAGGGTAGGACCAGGTGATTCCCACAGACACCTGTGACATAGACTTTTCATGATTCTGCACTAAATTCAGAATTTACCTTACCATTTCAAGCTTCACTTTAACTGTCTGCCTTGTTTATCAAATGTATTATGTAAAACAAGCATTCAGAAAAATTTAAAATAAGTAAAAAAAGAAAGTGCTACAAGTGTAGCTTTTGTATCTTGAAGTGTAAAATAAGGAACTGATCAATTACATCTTTTGCTGTTTGTGTTTTTCAGTTGTGTTAGGGTTGAATAAGGTCACTAGACAAGCAAGTGAATAGCTGAAAAACTATGAGCTCATGCACACATCTTTAGTATAATGTAATGAAACTGCAAAAGCTAGGAGTTTTGAATGCCCAGAGGAGCACCCAGAAGTGATCTGTAAATACAAATTCCACTGATTTTCCAAGGACTACTCTTACACAAGGAATTTCTCATCAGCTGAGTTATCACTTGAGTGTTTCAATGGTTGTAGTCTCAATTTCTCTAAAGCTTGTTAATTCATTGGCAAACTAGTAGTTGTTTGATCCTGAGATGTTCATGCCTCCAGTTTGTAGAGAAGAAATGACAAAGTCATAAAGATTTCTGCATAGTACCAGAGCAACAAAATATCCAGTTTCCAAAAGATTTTATCATTCTGCTATTCCTTCGTTAGGATCACACCTGCTTAGTTTTGTTATACAGGGTTGAGAGGAAATATCTTTTAGGTAGTTATTGGCATTTCAGATTGACAAAAACTTCTGTAGTGAACTCAGTAGGAATAACTTACAGAAAATATAAAACTACCACCATAAACATTTGGTGGCAGCATTTAATAGCCAATTTAATAACTGGAACTACAGAATCAACTCATTACTGCATAAAAGCAGGGATTTAACCAGTTATAGCATTCAAGTTTAAGAATTACTAAATATGTGATACACACTGTGTTACACAATAATGAGTGATACCTAGTTTAACATGGCTGTAGACATGAGTCCAATATACACAACAACTACTCACAAGTGACTTAGGAGAACTCAAGAAAGACTAATTAGCATTGCTTAAGAAACAGTGTTTTTCCTATGGTGTTGCTCTTTTTGACCTTGTGTCCCAAGAGTAAACACCCAATTAAAATCAAAAGCCAAGATACTGATACTGAGCTCAAGATCCAACAGTCTATTTTTTATACACATAATAGGATATATATGCCTCACTGTAAGCAAGCATTTCATGTTGGCTAAACCAGTGAGAAAACAAGGAAATGTATTGGTTTTGAAAATATGTAGTAAATTCTATCTTAAAAAACCGTGAAAAGATGAGCTAGTTATCCTACTAGTCAAAAGCCAAGTCAATTTAATTAGAAAGATCATTACCAGCATACAAAGAAAGCTTCAAAATTACTTCAGGCACACTTAAGCATGTGTGCTGGTTTTGGCTGGGATAATTTTCTTCATCGTAAGTATCAAGAGTGCTATGTTTTCGATTTGTGCTGCAAAAATGAGAAGCAAAAGAGGCCTTCACTCCTTAGCAATAACTAAAATACACAACCCTGTAATATGAACATTGTCTTCAGCACAAATCCTAATCATTGAATGTTATAGAAATCATAGCACTGTAACAGCCACTGTGAAAACAATTAACTCTATCCCAGACCAAACCAACCCAGTGGAATGTACATGTCAAGTCCATGAAGAAGAAACAGTTTGAAACCAATGAACATGGTTCAGTGAAGTATTAAATACAACAGCCCATGATCTTGCTATGTAGCAGTCTTAAACAGTTTTTTTAACAGAAAAATTTTTAACCAGGAAAGATGTCCCTTGCTTTGAAAGAACAAATGACAAGCTAGGATCAAAAAACCAACATCTTGCAGCTCCTTAATAAGGGTTGCATTTACTTTGCATCTATACATAGTTGTTGTTTAAGGCTAAGATACATGATAGGGATGATTTACTTAATTTAAAAATGTATTTGCTATTAAAAAAATAGAAATTATTACAATAAAATTAAGTTCTATCAAGATGAAGTATAGACATGCATATAATGAATGTGATAACGAACACAAACAAAAAATCTTGTATCTGACATACAGTGCTATCATAAAAACAGAGAAAGAAATTTCCTGCAACAAGTTCAGTGTAATCTGACACGTAAGATATAGAAGTTTTTTCCTGGAAATTAGTTAAAAGTCTGGGAAAACACAGTTGTAAAAGAAGAGTTCAGTCGCTCTCAATATGAAGTGAATTTTAATTGTTGTGAGTGCTGCTGCTAAGTTCACTACCAACCTCATGATGAGTGATGCATATGAAGGACTACTACAGCTCCTTAAGAATAACACTATAAAGGAAGCTCTCCAAGAACGTTCCGGGCATTAAAACCTTTCATTAGCTATCTGAGGATATTGGAATACCTAAAGTAGCTATTGGAATACCTAAAGTAACTTACCTTGCCTTGTTTTAATTTCCTCACTTGTTGCTAAAATATATGCTTTATATTACTATAGCTGTGAGACACAATATTTAATTCAAATTTACATTAGAAATTCTTGGATTCTAAGTAGATTATAGCCTATCCATTTAAAGTGAGTTTTAGCACAAGCTTTTATTTAAAAATCTCAGCTGAAGCTACCTGAGCATTTTTGGTCACAGAAAATATTATTTGTTCCACACATTGGAAAACAATGGAATTTTAATGGATTTCTAAACGCAATTGATACTAAGAGCAATATTTGATGTTTTTTGCTACACATTTTTCCATTAAGTGGGAAACAGAAAAAAAATTAATCTGTAAGTAAGCACCTTAAGTTTTGACCTTTAAATTCAGTCTATATGCTAATCCCTCCTAGTTAGGAATCAGTTCCCCAAATCATCAATATGGAACACTAAGTATAATCCTGCTTTGAGATTCAAAGAAATAACTTCGCAAACATGAAAGTTTTAGAACTAATTTTTGTTAAAAATATTTGAAAACTCTGTAAAGAGTTTCAGCTTGCCAGAGTTTATCTTTCATATTCCTATACAGTTGCTTTCTTATGTGCTATCAATAAAAACTAACACTGACCTTCCTCCTAGAAGGTTAAACTTCTAGCTTCTAGCTGTTTGAAACACTAGAGTGCCTTTTCTCAGAAGAAATGCTACACAAACCTGCTGCCAGCAATGAGAGAGAATACACTATTGCTCTGACCCTTCACCAATCAGAAGATCTTGGCAACAGCAACAGCGTTTATATACGGTGTCTGCATGAAAAACTGTTTTCAAAGATTACCTTGCCAAGGGCTATGTTCCGTCTTGGCAAAAGGAAGCTAACTTTACTTTTCTACCAATCAGTTCACTCTGCATGAGAAACAGGTGTTATGATAGGAAATGGGACTTGGAGCAGAAACAAAATACAATGCTCTAAAAATAAGTTTGGTTTGGAAAAAATCAGATATAATAAGCCTGCAGGGCTTACATGTTTTTGCAAAATGCAAATCATGAGAACTGGCTAAGGGATTAAGTGCTCTTTTTCAAAAATGACCATGGAGATTATAATCATTAATTAAAATCATGTAAATAATATTCTGAAAGAACTCTTCCTTTTTATCTCATAGGTTTTGAAAAGCCTAATGGTAGAAGATTTAGTCTCAAAAGAGCTACTCTAATTAAAAAAAAAAAAAGCATAATTAAGTAAGTGTGACAAGGCTTGCAATCTCAACACTTGCTATGACATTTTTTAACACAGAAGTAAGATTATATTTTTAAGTACCATTATAGCAGGCATATACAATGGACTCTACATTTACATGTCCCTTTACATACATTCAATCAATTTAATAAGTACTGGTATTAAAACCTTGACTTCTGATCACTCATTACTACTACTCCTTAAAACATGGCATGTTATGGTATTTCTCCTGCTTAGTTTGTAAGCCTTCTGTCATTCATCTGTACTGATATATGATCAAAACATACAAACCAGACCGTCTTAGTAAAAATAATTATAAAAAATATTTATCTGTACAGTATATGGATTGTCTCTATATTCTATAATTTCTCTACAGAAATACAGTGATGAAATATTGTATTCCCTACTCTAGTTTTTTTTTTTTTAAACTTTGAATTATTCTGGAAAGGAAGAGATAGCTCTACTGTATCCCACACTGAGGCTCAGCTAAGATACGCTATCATTTTCATGAAAACAAGATGGGAATCCCTTGCTCTATCTTGAAATCAAAGATGCTTTTAGGAGTCCCTATGTTTCTTCTATGCATAAAGATGGATGATTTAGGGTTTTTGCAGAAAATACAAGAAAGCAGAAGTTAAGAGAATATTTAATGATCTAAAATAATTTGCACTGACATTTGAAGAAAACAATGTTTCTTAAAAAGAAAGCCTAAAAATTTAAATTATATTAAAATCTACGTTCCCGTTCTTGAAGTGTATTGACAAACCGAGTCTTAGAATTTGATTTTTTTTTTCTTCCCAGAAGAGTAATTCTTACTTTGCAGCATTTCACAGGAATAAGAACGGTAACACACAGTTACAAACCCACACAGTACTATGAGCTTGGGCTAAGTGGCTGGAAAGCTGCCTGGAGAAAATGGACCTGGGGGTGCTGGTCAATAGCAGCTGAACAGGACCCAGCTGTGCCCAGGTGGCACAGAAGCATTAGGGCATCCTGTGGCCAACCAGAGCAGAGCAGTGACTGTGCCCCTGTCCAGGCACTGATGAGGCCACATCTTGCATCCCGCATCCAGTTCTGGGCCCCTCAGTTCAGGAAGGCCACTGAGGAGCTGGAGCATGTCCAGAGAAGGGAACAGAGCTGGAGAAAGGTCTGGAGAACAAGTCTGATGAGGAGTAGCTGAGGGAGCTGGGGGTGTTCAGCCTGGAGAAAAGGAGGCTCGGGGGGACCTTACCACCTCTACAACTCTATAACAGGAGAGTGCAGGCAGGGAGATAGGGTGTTGCGCAATGCTGACCCGAGGGAGACACAGTGATCACCACGGAGTCGAAGCGGGAAAAGAGGAAGTTTAAACTTTTTTACAGCTTATATCGATTTCTAAAAAGGAGACCAGATTGAAGACTGAGGTTTAACCTCTTCAACTCCACTGGTCTTAGAAAGTGTCCATCAATTGTTCTTTCACAGAAAGGAATCCAAAAATCATGATAAAAGTTCTGTAAACATTACTTTGTTTACATGAAATTTCTGACTCCAAGGCTGAAGGCTGAAAAACAAGGCGACAGTAGGGTAGTGTTCTGCTCCCAGACAGGATGAGAACAAGTGACAGGATGAGTGACAAGTGACAGGACAAGAGGAAATGGCCCCAAGTTGCATCAGGTGAGCTTCATATTGGGTATTAGGGAAACTTTTCTAATGGGAAATGTTGGTCAGGCATTGGGACAGGCTGCCCAGGGAAGTGGTGGAGTCACCACTCATAGAGGTATTCAAAAGACATACAGATGAGGCACTTGTAGACATGGTTTAGTGAAAGACTTCACAATTGGATTCAATGATCTCGAAGGTCTTTTCCAAGCTAAATGATCCTATGATTCTAATAATATTTAAAAATACATCAACATCTAATAATATTTAAAAGTACATCAAAAGAAAAAATAGTATGGACAGCTAACAACCATCTTTAACTACAACTAAAACCATGAATAGCTGAATTTTCCCGCTTGTCACTTCACAGTTAATTTTTGACTTATACTTTAAAGAAAGATGATCTAAATAATTCAAGTGCAAAAGGTTTACATTGTTTCTCAGAACTGCTGCTCTGTTCTACAACAAAGTAAAAAAGCATGTCAGTTGTTTTTTTGACACAGTAAAAAGGATGCAAATAGAACACACTAGTACTAGGTGGCAAAAAGTATTTCCTTTGAGTTCAAACACAAAATGCATCTTGCAATTTAGCTAAAAGCCACAGACACAATTTGCACTGCTTTATACTCTAAAATAAATACCAGCACTTGCTACCCCCGTTTAAAAAGTCAAGCAAAAATCTAAAAACTTCTAATTTATTACTGCAAGATTATTTTCACAGCTTTTTACAAGTGCTGTATCGTTGCTGCATTTGTATTAGTAAAAGACTATACAGAGAGACCTGTAACCCAAAGGGACAAACATTCTGTAATAATGTTCAACAAGCTTTCAGATCCTAAATCTGAGGATGTCTCAATTTTGAAGATCACAGGGCACAGAGAAGTCACACTGAGGGGGAGCAGATAACATGAAAAAAGCAATCCACTCTCTTATATTTCATTTTAAATGTAATTGAAATGCTCTATGAGCTAACCCAGCTGAATTGTTTGCTGTAATTTAAATAAACATGAAATCAGAATCACTGGGCAACACACAATATTCCTAAAATTAGCATTTCCATTTCCATTTGTGCTCAATAACAAAGAACAGATTATTAGATAAAGTAGAATGAAGAAAAGACTCGGTATGCTAGCATTACTTTTAAACAATCGTACAGGCAGCTCGTTTACCAGAAATGGTGAGTAAAATAAAAGAAATATTTCACAGTTTTGTAAGCAATTTACAGCATTGTACTGCCAATCTGTAACTATTCACTAGCAGTTACGCACCCTGCATAAACAAGTAAAAACTACCTCTAGAAATATTTTAACAAAATGAATTATATACTCATTGGTGATAGTTTTGAATCTTCTAAAAAGATTAAAAACTTGGTTAGGAAAAATATGAGTAAAATGCAGTGGTACCAGTAACACTTCTAAAGTGATTTTATGAAAAAAAAAATTCACATAAAGGATTTTTCATTTCTAGTTGAAGATGTCAGGCACATACTTTTCCATGGCACACATGGGCTGCCACTACTGAGACTACTTTTTTTTTTTCATTATAGTGCAACCAACTATCTTTTTTGAACTCCACAACACTTCAAACTATGAGTTTAAACTCTGCAAATGCTATTTATAAATTTATGAATTTAAAACACTGTAAAAAACCCCTCCACTTTTAGAGAAAAAAGCTTTGCTTTCAAAATAAAAAGATATTCCCTATAGACCTGTTTATAGTAATTTTTTGTTCATAAGTTAGTAAACAACATAATATTTAAAGTCTATAAAAAATGTCACTTTGTGTGACCAAGAAGAATGTCGTCAGTTTAAATGCCCCTCCTACCCCCATAATATTCATTGCACTTATCCAACACTACTAATTTTGCTTGACTGCAATTAAATAAATATGTCAGAGCGATTTTTGGTAGATTACCATTTCTTCACAGTTCTTTGCCTTCACAAAACTTTAATCACTGTTCTCTTCTATTATTACTTATTCTCTAAATATGACCAGAGTTTTTCAGTAAGTAAAAAAACCCCTATAAACATGAATTCTTAATTTGTCTGGATAAGCATTCAACGGTAAGAATTTACACAGCAAGAATTGCAAGGCAATTATAGTTTTGCTCAAAGCAACAAAGTCCAGCAACATTTCCTATGCAACTGAAAAATACTTGATGCATGCAACAATACGAATGTGTCTGTATAAATTTTGTGCCTCACCACTTACTCAGTAATGCTCTCAAGAGTACAAATCACGTATATTTTGTAAGTGTGTATTTATTTCATGAAAAAGTATTACTGTTTCTTGTAAGATGAGTTCCTAAACATTTGAATTCCCCCCTCCATGATGTTAGCCCGGAGTTCAACAGTTATGCATAATAATGATTTATGTTTCTTTAGATAAATTCAATATCTTTTCTATGGTCTAGGCAGGTCTGCAAAAAGACTGACACTTTCCACAAAGAATTCTATGACTGCAGAACCACTGAACACAATAGTGAGTCGTATTTGAAAAGCACAGTAAAAGGACTATATTCATTACCTGACTGTTTTTCTCAATTATCTCTTACACTGTTAAATTATTAAGTTCAGGGGATAACAGAAGCAGTGCAGAAAATATTCAGGAAGAATTCTAGAAATTATAGTCAGATCAGTTCTCACAGCCTTAGATAATCACTTCTCTTTCATATGCTTCTGCATTCATACAGCAGAAATTTGTTAGAAGGCAAGTTTTTCAAATTTATTCTGTGGAAGATTAGAAGTCTGACTGCAAATTCAGAGCTATTCAGCATATAAATGTACTGCAGGTTATTTTTTTTAAATTACAGATTTTGTTTTTACTAAAGAATTCAAGCCACTATAATACTAACTCCATAAATTTCTGTATTAGATTCTAGTAGCAAATGTAGACAATATAGTCAATCGTTCCTAGTTAATTCTTCTGATTTACAAAGTGACTTTTGAACTACATAAAGTTAATTTTCTCTTGAACTGCAGGCAGAAAGTGAAGAAATAATTGAAATTGAAAATAAATTACCTTTTAACTTGTCCTACACTACAGAAAGAGCCATGGAAAATGAAAACCCATACAGTATCTGGACAAATTGAAAGGAAACAGAAAGTACATAAACATTAGAAAGTACAGAGTTTTGTGTGATCTAAAGAGGATTGACAGTTTCCTTTTTTTTTCTTTCAGAAACATATTCCTGGCATTTGAAAGGCATATAGGTTAACACCCACACCGACAACTTCTCAGCTCAGCCTCAAAGTGCACACCAGATTATTTCTGGGTTACTTCCTGGAGAAATGGAATAATAAAGATCTCCCACAGTGCCCTGAACAGCAATGTGACCAACCTGTGAGTTTTGAAAATACATTTATCAGACAGGAACTAGAAATGGACCTAAGAAGCAGCACTGGTAAACTAGAAATTAATTGAATCTGCTTACAGCTCTGTTAAAAATGCAACCGCATCCTACCAATTATCTGGACTGTCCAAACATTTGGTTTTCCACCAAAAGTCTTCATTTTAATCTAAACTTTTACAGCATCAAACAAATATAATTCAGGTGAGGTTTGAAGTTATCCTTAGTAAAATCACTTCACGAGATAATTAGAACATTCAGATTTGATTGTGCTCAGGTGGAAGACTTCAAAAATGAGAAGCGAACTAAGGCAAGTTTGAGGAAGCTGAGTGGTTTCTGTAAGTATGGGATATCTAAATCTGTCAATCTGAAACCTCCATAATTCATCTCTATTCAAAGCTACAGATCTTCAGCATTCCATTCATGGAAAGGCCTCTGAAATGTAACTACAGGTATCCTGTCCTACAGACTGGATTCTGGACATTCTCTAAATCAGAAATGGGAAAGACGATTCAATGCCTGAAACTCCAGATCAGAAATTTATGTACTATTTTATAATACTTTTAGTATAGGATCTGCTGATGACAACATCTCAACTGAATTCTTCATTTCTTCTACTCCCTTGAAAAAAGGCATGACAGTAAGACAAAGATGAAAGAATTACACAATTATTCAGTGTTATGACTGCAAAAGCAGATTGTCTAGTTCAGCTTTCAGAAAGGAAAGTTAAATTTACATCATTGAATTTACATCACTAACGTGTTAATTATGTTTAGATTTGGGCTATATGTAAATGCATTATGAAAGAAAAAATGTATGCTTAATTAATCCACTGTTTAAAGAAGCACTAAGTTGCACAGGACTTGGAAAATAATAATTTCAAATAATAAACAAAATTCATTCATTAGAGGATAAGGATAAGCACATGAGAATAGATAAAGGCAGAAATTCATATACGATATTATGGATTTCTTAACTTTTAATTATTCAGCTTTCAGCTAATTAATAATGCTTCCATTTTTATAATTGATCCAATTATAGTAAAAAAAATCAACTCACAGTAAAAAAAACAAAAAACACTGGAAGTTGATATTCACTTACTCGTCATTATGACTTTGCTTAACTTTGCAGGCTTTTAGAATACTCACTGAGAAAAGGGCAGTGAGACTGCTGTTCTGTATCACATTTGAAGATGCCAAAAAAATCTCCAAGTCCATTATTTACAAGGAACATGTTAGTTTTCTTTACTCAGAATTTCTAGTGAGTAAACACAGCTCACATGAACCATCAAATTGGTATAACGGAATCTCATACATCTTTGAGAAAATGGAAAATAGAATAGAATACAATATGGCACACCTTATTTAATATTTTAATATGTGTAAGGTGACTACTGTTAGGTTTCCTGGATGCACCTTCACGTCCTGTGAGGAACAAGTGGCATTTAATTAATTTGCTGGGAAACTAAATCTTTATACAACCGATATGATTCGTACCTTATTGTTTGATTTATAGCCTATTGCCTTCTCCCACAAGATTAGCCTCTGAATCTGAAAACTAAGTTCAAAATATTTTAAGTTTTTTAAATTCCTTCTCACATCACAGTCCCTGATCAGCACTCAGTGCTGTTAGGCACAGCCTTGTGAATAGACGGCAGCTTATTAATGGCTCAATAGCATTACCACAGTCTACTGCCTTCTGCCCTCACTCCCAAAATCACATGCACAGTAACAGGCAGAAGAGGCACAAAGTAGCTGATACTGGCAGAACTAATTCACAGACATAGTTTTCTTGCATTTTAAAATGAAGCACAACTTTTGACTAAGAAAGGCAGAATCAATACTCAAGCAACAGGCTTAATTACACAAATTATACTGGCTCAATTCATTAAAAGGTGCTGCAAACCAGAGGGTCAAAATTGGGAGAAAACACAGAAATTAGACACATCAAAGATTGACATGATTTTTCCCTTAAAAATGAAAATAAAAAATTGAAACTGTGGCTAACAGTTAAATAATTCTAAAATTATTCTGATCCAATTGTTTATTAGAACAGAGCTTCTTCTCATAGTGCATACACCATCAGGTGAAAATTTATACATTAGCATTACGTTTCCAGCTTTGACAACAAAAGTAGCCTCAAAGAACCACTAATCTGAAATTTTTCCATTTTCAACCATTTGAACAGCAAACACTGCTTGAAATACAGAAACATTTTTTACAGAATTACTTGTTTTGCACCAAAAAGAACTAGAGAATTTATACATATAAATAAATATGTGCAAACAGTAGTTTTCAGATGAAAAAAAAGTCCTAAAAGCTTAAGGGACTAAAACAGAATTAAAGAATAGCTTAGTTTTCAACTCGTTAAAGTGAAAAATAGAAGTCATGATGTCCTTCTTCATTGATTTAATCCTAAATGATTTTAAAAATAATTTCAATTACTTGTCTTAAGCAATTAACACACATCAATGAAAATAAAAACATGAAAATTTGAGCTAATGTAGCAGCATTATAATGACTTCCACAACAAATTATAGCACTAAGTTAGAAAAAAAATCACCTTATTATTCAATTTCTTTCTCAGAATATGGTATCACCTGAAACTATATCTAAAATTCATATATTTGAGCATTAAAAATTCTGAAATCTTTACTTGTTCATTGAGTTCACTAAAATGTATTCAAAAGTTTGCTTAAATCTATGCTAACATGTTGGACTTACTCTTAAAACAGACATTGTTCTGAACCTCTATTTTAAAATTCTTTTTAAAGATGAGCTGTTCATCAAAAGGAAAAAAAAAATCTATCAGCAGATACTTCAAAACTGCACAGATGTAAGTTTCAACTCAGACTTCATTATATATTTTTTAAAACACATCATATATTTTCCAATAAACAGGCTTGGCAAAGTTATACTGAGCCTACCTAAGAAAAGCTATGTATTCTTATATGAAGAATAAAAATACCCTAAAAACACATACTTTATTGCAGAGATACAAAACCAATGACCCTAAATTGGAGCCAGTCTTATACAAATATTTAAGATGTATTGTTACTCATGCCTATTAGCTATATTTCACTCAAAGCTGTATTCTGCTTTTCCACGAAGAATCTGCATTCAGTAGTAAATACAAAAATTTCCATGTTTAATGTGAAGGCCAGTAAATTGATTTTCTGATCATTCTCACTGTAGCAAATGTATGGAAATTCAGCAAATGATAAATGATAAATCAAACAGAAGAGCCAGCACTTCATGACGTAATTTCAAATTTATTAATTTTTGCCTATCCCACCTCTTAGAAATTGTACCATTGCCTATTCATTTATTGTGACCTTTAAATATTTTGTGGAGTTTCAACTTTTAAAATCTCCTTACTTTAAAGGCACTTTTCACTTCTTAGTGAAAAACAAGTGAGTTATTTCATTGCAATAAGTTCCATATGATTTATTTGCTTCTAAAATTATAAAAAAATAAGTATGAAAAATTATGAAAAGTAAACATTAGTCGTCTT
Source organism: Cettia cetti (assembly GCA_013401135.1). Classification (NCBI taxonomy): domain Eukaryota; kingdom Metazoa; phylum Chordata; class Aves; order Passeriformes; family Sylviidae; genus Cettia; species Cettia cetti. The sequence continues at coordinate 40,619 of VZUI01059997.1, read as the reverse complement.
TTCTCATAACTGAATTTCACTGTTCTTGAAGGACACATACTACTAAATCTTTAACTGATGAAAATCAGGCAAGAAAATAATTTTATGGTCATAAAATGAAATAAAGCTGGTAGATTCAAAATTCCACAATTTTTAACATATGTTTAAGTATGATAGAAATATTTTAAAATTATTCTTACATGTACACTGGTTTTGTAAAAGATAAGAAATTTTAAAAAACAATACTAAGGAATGGTCAGTACACAACTGTAATTGAACTACAAACTAGAAGGTCTGGATCTGCTGTGATTTTGACTGCATTCACTAAGTCTGAAAGAGCTGATAAGTTGCTGAACACTGCTCATACAGGCACAGCCATTCATAAGAAAAAAAATGCTTATGGGAAAAGTACAAGGAGCTTAAAAACAGATCAGAAGATACTAGCTGGGAAATGGCTGAAATTGCAAAAAAAGCAATCAAGAAATAGAGATACTAATTGAAAATGCATGGGTCAAATACTTAAGAAAGTAAAACTAGGAACATCAACCACTTGTAAATTTACAAAAATATGATCCTGCATTTATCCGTGAAATCCAGCAAGCAGAACGTTTCAGTTCATCCTTTTCAACAAAATACTGAAATAATACTTGATTTTAAATTATGCATTTAAATTGAGGCTTGCTTGTTCTGTTGGTCAGGAAATATTTTACTGAACTGAGTTGAAATCCCTTAAATATGACATAGCAGTGCATTACAGGAGACCAGAGAATCTCACTACTGGAAGTTTGAAAATTGATCATAAATACGCAAATAAGATTATTGCTTTTTACATCTCATTTCCAGTATGGTGTAAAAAAAACAACTTAAGAACTCACAACTAGCACAGAAAATGGAGGCAAGTATAACTCCTGTAAATTAAAAATCCATAATCATCGTCATCACTAAACTTAGTAGAAAATGTAGAAGAGAACAAAATATATTTTGTGTGCACTTACTATTCAGTACTAGTTCAGTACTAGAAAATTCAGTGCTTTAACTCCACCTGATTTCTAGAATACTAAAGCGGTCATTGTGAAACTAAACCACACCTCTTAGTGCATTATGCTTTACCTCTGCAAAGCATTCTTTACAAAGTATTAACTACATAAAATATTAATTTAATGCATTCTGTCATTCCATACTTTAATTCTTTCACCTAGTTCTATTCGTTCTATTGGTTTGAACCACCTAACTCCTTAGCTGATACAGTGTGGTTTGCCTGAACTATAATTTTAAAGCAAATACATATGACACCTAGAATTCTAAACTTCAAGTAGTCTCAAGTAAAATATTATTTGCTACTCTAAAATGTGGGGACATTCAAAGAAGGAGAGGAAAAAGCCCTGATAAATTATTTAGTGATATGGTACAGTGTGATCTGACTTGACAAAAGATGTTAATTCATTCTCTCCTATTAAAAAAAAAGGCCTCTGTTTCTGGTTTTGTATGTGAAAGTTTTTTTTTTTTCTTTTTAAATAATATCAAAGTTCCTTATCTATATTATTTCAGCTCAATGTGAGAAAAGCACTTATAGGAATAGGGCAAGTGTACAGATCCAAGTCTCCCTATTTCTGTGACAGTATGAGGTTTGTATTTAATAGTATGGGTTCTGTGGGTACCCACTAAGTCCTTTCTACCTCATATTATTTTCTTTCAGTTCTCCTAGACTTTATAAGTGCACTTTTAGGGGATTGACATTCTATTCTGGATATTTTAATCCTGCCAGGGTGTCATACTGTTTCTTTTTACAATGGGACATACATGTGACAACATGTAAATAAAGAAAAAAACCCAAAAAATTCAATACCATAGACTCCATTCTCCGCACTTTACAGCACTGGGCTCAGCTAAACTTATCTTAGAATTCCTTTTGATTTCTTTGCCGTTAAAGGGAGCATTTGAAAACAAAGTATCACTCTGATGTACCTAAAAGACACTGAACTTATTTCCATAGAAGTTCCTATGAAACTCAGGTACTACGATATTATGCACACATAAATCGTATATAACACACACATAAATTCCCTTACGGTCTTGCACACACTCATACAAATCATTCAAGCGTCTAAGAAAATTTTTGTAGAATAGATAAACTGAAACAACTGAAAGTGTTTTTTCTGTCCTAAAAAATTATTCTACAACATATTGGCTAAATAACTGACTTGGGATGAAAATATACTGCAAAAAAGGTTTAGGAGGTGTAAAAATTCAGGCGCTAATCTCTATCATTCTCAAAGGAAAGTATTTTTCCTAGTCTCATCTATTCCACATAAGTGTAGCACACTCACACTGAAGAATTCTAAATCTTTCTGCATGTATCAACTATGCTTTACATAACTCCCTGAACAGTATTTAAAGGACAAAGAAATGAAACCAATATTCCACTTGCTGACAAGCAAAAATCTAGCCAATACAGCTTTAGAAAGATCACTATTTTTAAAAACCACAAATACTCCTTTCTCACAGAAGTAGTTTACTCAAGAGGACTATTATATTGATTGATATCTTGGGGGAGAAAAAACCAAACAATAAAACAAAAAAAAGCCCAAACCCTCTTATTCATTGAACTAACTGAATGGAATAGACAAACACAAAAGAATAACCAGCCAAAACAATCCAAGCTAAATTCCCACACATGAACCCCTGTGAAGGGGTTAAAAAAAAAACTTGAAGGGACTTCTCACTACATGAATAAGAATCAAGCTCTCAAAAATAAGACAGTATTACCCTTCATGCTCACTTTCTGTAAAATGGTTATATACTCCTGAAAGTTATTGACCTGGGAGGTTGAAGATTTTGTCCAGCTACTGGAGAAAAATAGAAAACTCTTCAAAGGAAGAAATACAGTTTTCTGATACCAAATATACACTCCAAACAAGCTCCCACATAACTTCCTATGATCTACAGAAATAACTGGAGATACTTGAGAACATAAGAGTCCCACACTAAACAAAGATGCTTCATACACAAGACAATTATATAAAATTTCAACAAATCTATCTCTGGAAACTCAACACTTCATGTAGCAGACAAAGGTACTGGCTCCCAGTATTCTTCCTGAAAGGAGAGTATTCTTTCTTCTTGAAAAGAAATGGAATAAAGTATGCCTCCTTAAATCCTCTGATAAGTGTTTAACGCTCTTTATGGAGCAGAGGAAAAGCAGCAATTCAATGTAGATCTTTTCTACAAGAGAAATACGAATAGGATCTCCTGGCAAAACTCAGACACAAAAAGAAAACATATGGGAAGTGGAACAGGTAATGTGGAAAAAATACAGAAAAATTGTTCAATCATACAGGGATGAGGTAAGGAAAGTCAGAGCCAAAATGGAGTTGAGTCCTGCTGAGGATGTTAAAGACAATCGAAAGGATTTCTCTAAGTACACAGAGAACAAAAGAAAGGGTAGAAAATATTTGGGTCTTCTGCTGAATGAAGCAGGGGACACAGAACGTGAAAGAAGCTTAGATACCAAATGCTGGCCTTGATGAAACCCAGCCCTGAGAGACCAGGGGAAAAGTCTGGAGCAAAGAAGATGTACCTGTCGTGGAACCTACTTAAAGAATACTAAAGCAAACTAAACACGAATAAATATAGGAGTGTCAACAGGATGCACCTGAGTGCACAGGGAGCTGGCAAATGGCAGTGCAAAGCCACTATCAGTAACTTCTGAACGATCATAGCAACTGTGAGATGTGCCTAAGAACTAAAGAAAAGCAAACATCACTATCTTAGAGAAGGACAGGAAAGGTGATCCAGGGAACTGAAGGTTAGTCAGTCTCACCTTGATCCATAAGAAGGCAATGCATTAGCTAATTCTGGAAACCATCAGCAGGCATAGGAAAGACAATAAGATCATCAAGAATAGTTAGCATAGATTCATCAGGGCAAGTTATGCTTGACCAACTTCATCACAGTCTGTGATGAAATGACTGGCTTGGTAGAAGAGAAAGCAGCAGATATTGTCTACCCTTGGTTTCTCTAAGGTTTTCAACACGGCTTTCTGTAAGATCGTCATAGAGAGGCTGGTGAAGCCCATGCTGGATGAACAGACAGTGGAACGGACTGAAAAGTGGCAGAAACACCATGTCAAGGGAGTGAAGTGGCATAAAGTCTACAAGCAGTGTACTCCATGGCCCAATACTGGGTCCTGTTTCACATCTTCACTAATGCTCTGGATGATGGCATCCCGGAGAGGACAGATCAACACCTCTGTCTCCACTTCTCCCTTAGGAAGCTGCAGAGAGCAGTGAGGTCACCCCTCAGCCTCCATTTCTCCAAACTGGACAAACCCAGACTCCCCAGCTGCCCCTCAAAGGACAGCCCTTCTACCAGCTCCACTACCCTCCTCTGGGTTCATCCCAGTGCCCTCCCATCCTTAGCACATTGTGTGGTCCAGACCTGCTCTCAGCACACCAGGTGAGGCTTCACCAACACTGAGTACAGCAGGATAATCTCTGATGAATGGCTTAAGAAAATTAAGAGGCAAAGGTACACATGAGTCTCAATTTTCTTCAGTCACCATTCTAAATGTATCCAACAATCTTTGCTTTTCTCATTTGCTGCTTTTCACAGTATCAGACATAGAAAGAAGACACAATGAGAAATTATGTGTTAGAAACTGCAGTTATAAACAAGCATGTTCCTTTTCTGCTTTGCAAGAAAAGCATCTATTTCACTATAGATGATCAAGTAATAACACAATCAAACTCAGATTACAGAGTGAAGAGCAATAAGGGGATTGTTTTGCCAAAAGGGCATATGTTTAAAATGCTTCTGTGCTGAAACTGTATTTAAAGCATGCATGGAGTTCCAGTTGATCATTCTGCAATGTCCAGATTGGAGGATTTCCAAAGAGTCCTTTAAATTCATGTAGGCTTCAGTGAAGCCAGCAAAACTTTTTGTTTTGCAGTATACTGAAACAGTAAAAATGGAAATAAATATGCCTTAGCAAAAAATTGCTGTTTCTCTCAGTCACTTTTTGTGGTAACACAGCAGAAAATTTCCAGGAAGGTTTGCTGATATACAGCCCAAAAAATGCTGGGCATTTGCAGTCAAACTAACTTTGTCACTGCTTTGTTATAAAACCAGAAGCACTGGAAAATAAATGGATAATTGAAAGGGTTAAAACCTCATTGATTTTAGTTTGTCACCTTATCATAACTTGATCTGAAGCAAAAAAAAAGAAAAATCTTCAGGTGGTTGACACTTTACTCATAAAATTTCAAATTTCAGTGAAAGTCAAAAAAGCACAGCTGAAAGCCATAAGCTCCACAGCACCATTTTATTCCAATGCATTTTTAAAATTTAATGAGATGTTGATATCTTACATCACTCCTTAAAAGAAGCAACAGTACACAGCTGATAATGATTCCGGCAACAGACTTCAGAACATGAAGTCACACATTCAGAAAAAAATTTTTCAATTACATATTATTTAAGGGAAAAAACATATCAAGATTATTTACACAAAATGCATAATCAAATAATGTCAGAGCAATGCTATCACAATAATAACTGCTGCATCCCTGTTTAATTAATATGATTTTAAAGAAAAAATGTTCCTATCTGGTAACTCACAAGATGGGAGCAATTAATCTGAAGTTTTCTTGGATTGATTACATCTTTATTATAAAACTAAAAGCTATATTGAAAGAATACAATTATTGATAAAATGAAATATGGAGGCAGGTCTTACTTTCCTTCACATGACATCTATCAAATGTGATGTTTGCTGTGTGACAAATATTTTAACTGTGAGCCGGATTTGCAACCAGTTAAAATCCACTTACACACTGATCCCTAGAATCCATGTGAAATTTATCAGTTTTCAGTGGAATGCCAGAGAGATGTTGCCCTCTGGTGCTGGAAAAACCATGAGCTAGAAGAATTTTAAGAGCTGGCAGCAAAACCTGTCTTGCATTACAAGACTGCCTGTCAACCACAGCCATGCAAACCAATTGTTTACCAATATATGCAACCTGAGGCACAACCCAGTTTCTGAATAAAACCAAACTGGGATATCATCACAGAGGTGATAAATTTTGAAATAGTATGTGAAGGGGGAAGTGCCCCAATGTTCTTGAGGAGACACCGAGTAATGTAATCACACCAATGTGGTTAACATACGTTCTCCTTTATTCTATGTAAAATGGCAGTTTTTATACAGTTCAATATTGTTTACAGTGCAAAGCATCCCCTCATTGGTGTGCGGCACTCAGGAATGTAACTAAACATTGTTTACTTCTCACTCTTAAGGTGGCTAAAGTGTCCAAACTAGCAGCTATCCCAATTACCTCCTAATTAACCTACTATCTTCCCTGCATACCTTAACATAATTTCTAACTGCGCCACAGGTCCAGGCCTTCACTCAGCCCGAAAGGGGCCCAGGCCCACTGGGCCCAAGCTGGGTTGCCCACCCAAGGAATTCTGCTACAAGTATGGCTTTGCCAAAGAGTAGAAAGAATAATTTAATCAGAGTATTTGCTTTTCTTTGGTGAAGGAAATTACCTATTCCATTCCAAGTAGTGTTTTTGATCACCTGTGCCAAAAGAAAGACTGGATCCATTGAGATGCTTCTCCTTCCTTTAATGACTCTCCCCAGTTATAATCAATATTTCTTTTGAGTAGTTGTTAGGGGTTAAGTTTTCTTTCCTTTTATTTCCTTTTTCTTTGGGGAATTTTTTTCCCATTGAGTTGCTAAAATTCACTAATGGCTAGGTGCTTGAAGGTGGGGGAGGTGGCCAGGCCTCAAAAAATGAAGGTGTCTAGTGGCACTTCTCCAGCTTTTAAGAATTTCTCTCGGAGGGACAGAAATACCACAAAAAGAGGCAAGTAAAAGATGGGGGCTGGTACAGTTATGGGTTCTCATTCACACTCAGCTTTCAGAGCAGGACAGCTGAGCTGCTGCTTCGGGAAAGGAATTTCGCTACCACTGCTATAACACAGCCTTTTCTTCTGCTGCTGGGCCCTGCACCCCCTGCCCTGCTGGGACGTTCCGCATCTCCAGCTATCACGGCAGAGTTTCTGATACATCTCATACACTGCCCTGGGATTTCTGCTCATCCCTGCCATTCCAGTTTGCTACTTCCAAGAATTCTGCTACAGCACTGGAATCAACAGGCCCCTGTCTCCCACAAAGTCACCACCACCGCACGCTCCCCGAGCCCGCCCCACAGCGCCCCCTGCAGCTGCGTGGGGATCACGGCACCCACCCTGCCCGCCGCGAGCCACCAGCGCCCCTGCCGGCTGTGACCGGAACTGCACCAAGGGCAAAGTGCCCGCAGCCGATAAGGCTGTCACTGGGTTCCTGCTGCTGTTTGCTGTTCATGACATAGTTACTGTTGTTTGTTTGCCTTTGATACATACTACTAAAAAACTGTTATCCCTATTCTCATACCTTTTTACCTAAAAGCCCCTTAATTTCAAAATTACAATAATTCATTAAAAAATAGTTTACATTCTCCATTCCAAAGGAGGCTCCTGCCTTCCCTAACAAACACCTGTCGTTCAAACCAAGACAGTAGTCCATTTTTTACTAGTAGAGAAGACAGTACCTTTCTTCTGTCTTGTGTTGTAATTTAGCACATACTCAAATAGGTGAGTAGAACAGAATCTTTGGTAATGATTTAGTCAACCTGCAGAATTTCAGCCTCTACCATTCCTCATTTGTCAATATTACTCAAGCATAGAGACAGACTTTGGTTGAAAAAGTCAGAATTACTGAAAAAGTAGCAATTTTTAAAGCTACCTCACTGTGAGAAACTGGCCATCAGACCTAAAAATGAAGAAGTTAAATGGGCTTCCAACTAACACACAGCCTTCATTCATTCTGGAAGCAGGACATCAAAGAATGGGTCTCAGTTGTGGTACAGGCAATGTAAACAAGCATTACACAAAGCTTAGGCCATGCCTGTTCTGGCAAGAACGTTACTGAAGAGGGTGGAAAAAATCAGGCAACAATGCACATGGATGATAATTTTTTCATATAAGGTAGTCAAAGTCACAAACAAATGGACCAACACAGAGTCATAAATATATCCTAAAATACCAGTCAGTACTATGTGGATTAATACAAGTTTCATTTGTACTACCCACTAAAAATCAGTATTTTTAACCATATTTCACAATTCCTTTTTCCAAATGTCTCAGCTCAGGTTTGCTTGAAGAGTTAGTCAAATTCACAAGCACACTAATGCAACCCAAACAGAAACATGATCATGTCACATACTCACTATGCAAGTGACCAAGTTAGCTCCGCTGGGATGGCTATCAATGGTTAGAAGATCTGCAACATCGAGATACTCAGATGAGTTTTTCCAAAAAGCAAGAAATGGAAAATCTACATTGATACAGGTGACTGAGTGGAACAATAAAAACAGATAAAGGAAAGAGGAGAGTGCTGTACTACTTTTTAATTGCAGAAGTTACAGAATGTGGTATGAAAAAAAGTGTCATTGAGAAGGATAAAGAGAACATCAGACAAGGGAAGAATTCTTAGTGTGAAAAATTGCAGTAAGTGTAGAAGTGCAGTAAGAAGCTGGAAAAGTATCCAAAAAACTGATTTCAGTATGTGAATGTTGATCAAACTAGAGAAGCTTATTTAAATTATACTCAACGAAATCTCTTAATCTCAAAACATTAACCAGCCATGAAATATCCAAAGAGCAGAAACTTCTGAGGTTAATGTAATAGCACAGAACTTTATAGGCCATCTCCACACACCTAATTTAAAGAACACAGGCAGAAAACATTACTCTGTTGTGAGGCAAGAGAGAAAAGGACATATAAGCAGCAGCAGGAAAAGCATAAAAAAGCCATCATGACATGAGATGCCTAAGGTCAATTAAAAATGCAGAAAGGATGACAGGAAAGCTCATAGCCTGCGACTAATACAAGGGCAACATGAGTTGAAATCATAGCTTTGGGAAGGTACAGACACCACACAATTTCCAAGTGAGTATAAAAATATTTGGTGCAACACGCTGTATACCAACAAAGAAATCTCTCTCGTTTCCAAAGAAACCGTGAATATGGGGAAGCACCTCAGGGCATACTTTTTTTTTTTTTTTCTTTTTTTTTTGTGTGTGTGCATGTCTTGTAAGTATAAAAGGAAAGACATCATTCAGGGCAAACATCACATAAAAATGATGAACCATATGATAGCTCTGCAAAACACTTCTAGCTGTGCTTGAGCCATTTATAAGTTGCACTGATGGGTCTTATTTTGACCTCTACCATTGTTGATCTCCACTGTGGGAGCAGCATGTGAACAGCAGAGGAAGAACTTACCAAGACTTATGAATTTCAAATATAAAAAGCATGAAAAAAAGACAGAGTAAATTACAAAATCTACTTAATCTAGACTAAGTGCATTAATATTAGAGCAAAATAATTGGGAGAGGGACTAATGCAAGACCATTATTAGAACCTTCTAATGCCTTCTGGAGGCAGCAGATGAGTATGCTTAACCTCATAACATCAGTAAATAACCTGTTTTGTTCCTATCCTTTTTCTCCTTATGTCTGTGCCTCAAGGGATTTACAACCTAATTGTGCACCTCGGCGTACAGGTCCCCTCTGTCTCTCATTTGCTCCTTTCCTATCACCCACTGGTAATGTACTGAGGGCAGGGACACAGGAGAAAATTCAGCTTAAGAGTGGATATGCAGAAAATTCTCTATTTTCATAGGATTTTGAAACCAGATTTTAGCAAACCCTACATAATCATAAAGCAAGGAAAGCTAAACCATAACTTTTCCCATGGAAATCCTAAAGACAGCAGCAGAGATACAGACACAGAATAGGACACATTAGGTGTAGCAGTGCTACTAGCACCCCTTCAACTAGAAAACTGGGATGCTAGTACTCGACAGAGTCACTTTGTCTGGCTTTCTAGAAAAAACTCAGAACAGATTCGTTCAGTATTCACTGAAATTATGTATAATTTCCAGTTTGTCACACAGATGCCAAGCCAGGATGTCACCAGGGCCCAGCTTGCCACCCTTACTCCTTCAAAAGAGGTCAGAGAAGAACAGATTTAATTAATCTGAGCTCCTCCTGCTGCTGCCTGTCTATACAAAGCCTGTCTGCTGGGTTACCTACAGTTCTGGCACCACTCAGACCAGCACAGCTGGTCTGCAGCTGGCAGATCCAGAAAGCAGATCAGCCCAGACCACACAAACATGGCAGCACTGCCCTATATTTGCTTATCATTTTAAAATCACTGAATAAAAACCTCTGTGGTTTCTGTGGGTACAAGTGAAGCAACTGCTGGCAGTTCCTCTAGGTCTTTACAGGTTTTGGTGGTAGTTATGAGGGACTGAAATGTTGAAACACACAATGAATGTGCACAGGTTTCAGGCCAAATATATCTAATTAAGCATCTAGCAGGTGTCCATTTTTTGTGCACAGACTTTTCCCCTGCATATACTCTCTCACAGATAAAAATGTGTGTGTGTGAGAAACTTTTGCAGCACTAACTTTTCATCCATACTTGTACAAGTTAATTGAAGCCAAAAAAGTCAGTAACTCAGCACTGTGAGCACAGACGGAAGTTCAGAATGCCTCTAGACAGAGTCTTCTCCTTTGGCACGCCCCCTTTCCCTGTCTGAATATAAAATAGGATTACTGTTATTTGACTAAAAGTTTCTTGGAAAGGTAAAGGGGTGTTATTCTAAACTAAGAAAGATAAAATAACACTGCCTAAGAAGGAATGAGAGGGGAGAAACAAAGTGCTCCAAATCCTTTAAGGACCTCTATCTATGAAATGTCATAGAAGCCCTTGGAAACCTACTTAAAATCTCTAAATGCTCTACACTCAGACTCTTCTCCAAGTATTTTCCAGCTTGTAGTCAAAAAGAATCTTAACAAAATTCTAAGTAGTTGTGCTTAGAAAACTTATTTTTATGTCACTGGGCATGTTCTCAGGAACATTTTTACAAACCAAACATTGATCTAGCCTAGAATCAAACTGTGTTGTGGCCGTATGATCTGTATATAGCAGATTTAACATCACCATCTCATGGTAAGATAACAGAATTTTAATACTCACAAATATTTCTATTTATTTTTATATTTCTTGACAACTCTACTTTTCTTATAAGGTGTATCACAACTTCATAGGCAAAGTTAGAAGTTACACTGTAATTATAACTACTTTGCAGTCAATGCTTCCTTCCCTCTCTTTTCTGGGAATTTTCCCTCCTATTTCATTACAGCAGCATGAGAGTTTTAAGAGGTTTTTAATGAGTTAAATCTATATTCATTTCCAGAATTATAGGCAAGCTGTGCTTTAAACCTCCAAATGCTCCATATCTTTTTTGCAATCCTGTTTAAAGACCAACGAGAGATAATCTTGGTCCACAATATACTGGGCAAATATTTCTTAAAATGTCGATTTGTTACAATCTGTTGACTCTACATTTAATAGGTAATTTACTGCACTCTAATTGCATTTACTGCCTTTTTGAAATTTGAAAAAAAAACAACCAAACCCAAATCAAAGAAATGCTATATATCAGTAGTTTCACTTTAGTTTGCTGTGTTTTAAAAAATTAAAAAATGAGACTGTATGATGGCTAAATGAGGCATATGTAGACAGACTACATTAGTACACAGCACTCTGTAGAAGAAATGCAATATTAAACAAAGAATTGATACTTTTTGTTCATTCAAGGAACATTAAGACCAAGATATAATTTTTTTTCTTATTTGGAGGGTTCTCTGAAATTATTTATGTATCACATATGTCTGGGCCACTTCTTTCCATACAGCAACTCAAAAACTTTTTGGCTTTGTTATATTGAGAAGCAACAGTAAAACTTCCAACGTGTGTTTCCAAGTAAGTTGCTAAATTTCATCAGGTTTCATAAACGGTCCACCTCACGTAAGCAGAGATACAACTCAGCAGGCACATGTTCCACTACTGGGAAGCCTGGAGGCTACCACGGTGCTGCTGGCCAAAGTCCAGTCCAGCAGTGCTCCAGCTGCCCTGCAAGGCACTGAAAAACCCCACACTCTGGAGATGTCACAGCTCTGAGAAGCAGCTGGTGAGGAAAATGTACCAACAGCAGCACAGCTTAATTGCATCCATAAAAGTGAGGTGTCTATAATAATTTGAGCTATAATTTTATTGTGACTACACACATTTTAAGGTGACAACTGGCATAGCTGCAGTCATTTTTCAACCAGTATTATGAAATAAAAACAAACAAATATTTGCCCAGTAAATATTTGCTACCTGTATAACAGATAAGCCTAAGATAAGATTACAGTGTTTTAATTAAATCAAACTTCATAAATATTGTATCAACATTACTTTTTAAAAAAAAGTTTTTGAAAAGTAATACAAAGAAAATTACTTCTGAAGAAAACCTTCTCCTTTCCAATGCTATTTGGCGCTGAGATTTACAGAGATAACCCAGTGCAGAACTACTGATAACAAAAACAGATTTTTTGATGTTATTACAGGGTTGATAAATTAGGACACGAGTGAACTGGGAAAACAGAACTAACATAATGCAGATCTTATGAGAACTAGGAAAGAGTGTGGACACAAGATTTAGGGCCTGAAGAAGCACACAGAACTAATATGCATCCAACTTCCTTTGTCTCCACAGATAAAAATCCAATATGCTTAACTGGGTTTTAATGAGCTCACAAGCAATATAACTTTAATTACTATAAATGTTAGTACAGATATGCGACAACCACTTGCTTGTCACTGTAAAGAAGTACTATCCCAGAATAAAGCTTTGTGAAGTGCTTAAATTAACATCAGCGATCCTCTTTCTTAAATCAGTTCAGCGATGAAATAGAAGTTGATTTTTATGTACTTCTCACAATAGCATTTTCATTCAAATTCATTTTTTAAAAGATTAAATACTGCAGAAAAAAAGAGATTATAGCTCCTTCTTCCACTCTACCAATTTAAGAGTCAATTCAACAAAGTATTTCAGCATATGCTCAAATCAATCACTTGAATATATCCAAATGAGACTAGCAAGATTTTAGGAACCAAATAAAGCACAGGACTATTCATGTATTTCTTTTAAAGCAATTTTCTGACTTGCAGTCACAAGCAAGCAGAAACAACAAGACTGCAACTTCAGATGAGGGAGCTTAAGCTTCTATCAGGCAGAGCAGTATTAGAATCTCTAACTGAATATGTGACCCTATTATGACAATCTCTCAGAAACCATAAAGCTCTTGGCTCATCACCTTTTCATTAAACAAGTAACCCTCACTGTTCTTACTTCTTCACACTCCCTACAATGATTATCTATGGTGTTACTTAATGAAAGTATAAATGTCTCACATGCACCATCTCCAGACAGTAACAATAATGAGCAGTACAGGAGTATCTTGCTAAAGGTTGTTTGGAAAGTGAATTTATAGTAACAGGACCAATTTATTCTCATGGCACTGAAAACCCTAAAACACAATGAAACTTTGGTATACTTTCTTTCCATGGCAGACCAAAGGTTTCTCTTAGCAATACATGGCACCAATATTTTCAACAGATGCATAGCAGGCATAGCAGGAGGCAGCTTCTTTTCTTGCTTGTAAAAGAACTATCAGGTTCTCTTTCTACTCAGACCTGATTCATCACCCTCACTTTAGGGGCGCAGAATAAATCTCTCCTCAGCTTTTGTGCTCAAAATACTTTTTTTAAAATTTTGACTATGCAGAGGGCATGAACAGATGACTGCTGTTAGCACAGTAATAATAAGCTAGTCGAGGGGCATAATACCATGTCACCGACCATTAGCCACCCAAAACAAAACAAGATTGTGAAATACTCCATGAGTACTGGAACAATGAACCCTTTCTCTTCTGTACTGCTTTTCTCTTCTGTACCAGTTTGTACATGATCAGCTTACAGATTCCAATGATTAAAGCACCAAGTGGTTACTATAGAATGACAGGTAACAACTATGGGACAGCAATTTAATGAATATCTAGTTCCTTCTTGTTTTAACAAACTCGTTCTAATAATCTGATATTACATTTGGATATTACAACACATACATCTGCATCAGAGGATATAACATAATTACAGAAAGGTAACAGTTTAAATGTTGTATAGTTCTCTACTTACATGTATACTATGTTTTGTTTTGGGGCTTAGTTGTTACTGATTTTTTTTTTAATTATTATGCTACTTCAGTTACATTTAAATACTAACTACAATTTATTGGAAAACCCAAACCAAGCTCAGGTAAATGTAACCCCACACAATTTATATCTATATCTATATATATATCTAGATCTAGATAGATCCAAATATAGAACAATTACATAAACAGAAAGTTTTTGTAATTGTTCCAAATACAGAACAATTACATAAACAGAAAGTACTATAAAAATACAGGAAAAGAAGACATCACACTTGCACATCAATACCAACTCCTATTCTAGAATTCCAAAGACAGCATTGGTTACTTTTAGTACTATCTGGATGAGTGGGGAGTGGCGGATACTGTCTACTTGGACTTCAACGCTTTTGGCACTGTATCCCATGATACCCTCATAAGCAAACTCAGGAAGTGCAGGCTGGACAAGCAGACAGTGAGGTGGGCTGAAAACTGGCTGAACGGCAATTCTCAAAGGGTCTTGATCAGTGGCACAGGGTCTCACTGGAGGCCTCTCATTAGTGGTGTCTTGCAGAATTCAGTACTGGGCCCAGTATAGTTTAACTTGGATAAAGGGATAGAGTGCACACACCTCAGCCCGTTTGCTGATGGCACAAAGCTGGGAGAAGTGGCTGATACCCCAGAGAGTTGTGCAGCCCTTCAGAAGGACCTCAGCAGGTTGGAGAGATGGGCAGAGAGGAATCACCTAAAATTTAAGAAAGGCAAATGCAGGGTCCTGCACTTGAGGAAGAATAATCCCAGGCACCAGGACAGGCACACTAACCTGCTGGAATGCAGCTCTGAGAGGGACTTGGGAGTGGACAACAGACTGTCCATGAGCCAGCAGTTCCCTTGGGGCCAAGAAGCAATCCTGGGGTGCATTAGGAAGAGCCAGCAGGTAAGGGAGGGGATCCTGCACCTCTACTAAGTCCTGGTAGTTATCTGGAGTGCTGTGTTCAGCTTTGGGCTCCTCAGGACAACCGACCGGTAAGATGCTCCTGGAGCAGGTCCTGCAGAGGCTTCAGAGATGATAAAGGGACTGAACCACTTCATGAGAGAAGGTTGAGGGAGCTGGCCCTGTTCAGCATCAAGAACAGACAACTGGCAGGGGACCTTAACCATGTCTGTCAGTGTCTGCAGGGAAGGATCAGAGCATGAACCAGGTACCAAGCAATAGGACAACAGGCATAGGGCAGAAATTTATGCACAGGAAGGGAAGTTCCACCTGAACATAAGAACTTTACTGTGTGGGTGACTGAGAATTGCAGATTGTCCAGAGAGGTTGTGGCATCTCCCTCACCAGATACATTCAAAAGCTGTCTGAACAATCCTGCACAACATGCTCTAGGATAACCCCTGCTTGGGCATGGAGGCCAGACTGGATCCAGTGGTTGGTTTCTGCCTTAACCCATACCCTGATTCTGTAATAACGGTGAAGGATACATAACTGACCCTGGGAGCTTTTTCAGGAAACTTTTTTATCACTAAGTGTCAGTTAGAAGAAGAGTGCAAAAGATTGCTTTATCTGTAATAATCAATAAATATCCATGACCAGAGAATAAGGAACATTAGAGGGTTTAATAAATTCTGTAAATTACATCTGCAAGCATAAGCATCAATGCTCTTCATAATCCCTTTTTTTTTTAAAGAAAGGTGAGGACTATTAAAATTTAATGCTTAAGTTCCCACTTTTCCCAAAACACAAATAAAAATACTGGTGTATTACTATCAGCTTCTTCTTATTAAAAAAAAAAAAAATACTACATAGTACTACACTCATCTTATCTGAATAGTCATATCAAATGTTGCAAACTGAAAATAAGTGTTTCCAAGTATTTCTGGAAGCAGTATGTTTAATTTAGCTTCTCATCACTTCTAGTGTTTTTCTAATGCCTTCAAAGTATTCCAATGAGCATTATTTAGTTTTTATTTGGGAAAAGATATGTATCTGTAAATCCTACTAGAAGCACTTATGCCTTGTCAGTTTCATGTTGAATATTTCCTCTTCAAATTTGCTTTCACAAATTACTTAGGCTACTTGACTTTCTTCCTGAATTTCTCATTTCCCGTAAGAAAAACTTAAATTTTAATAAGTAAAACACAAGGCTCAAATGAAAAGATTGCATAAGACATTGCTTGCATAAAACATGAAATAGAATCATGATTATACCCAGTGAAAATGAAGAATCTCACATTTAAGTTGTTAAAGCCATGGGACAGAACAAGCTATTCAAGGTGGCTCTTCAATAAAACATGAAGGGCTTATGCCATTTTGCCTAGCTCAACTTGTAATCTCTTAAAAGCTTAATTACAGAAGCAATGTACAATATGTATGAAAAGAAGACGGCCTGTTTATTGCCCTACTAATATCCCAAGGCTTTAACAATAATTACACAGAAGTCCTGTGAACCAGAGTTTATGAGGCTAATCACTGCCTGAAGAATACATTACAGGATACTTTCTTTAAAGGGTACTGTTGGTTATGTAATACCCACTATAGCCATTGATTGACTTATATGAAAAAAAAAAGAAGTTGGTATATGAAGATAGATAAAATAAATTACAGATAATCTTGCCTGAATTTTGGCAGGCATATGAGTGTCCCAGGAAGTTCCAGTGGTAGTTTTAGAGCACAATGATACATTTATAATTAATTTTGAAAGCCCAAAAATGGGTAGAAACTGAATCTGGATCTACTAATAAAAATTAAGAAAAAAGGTTTGTACAGTAATATATTAATTAATACTTCCACAAATGCTCAGAATATGCCTATAGTAACTATGGAAAAATTGTGACTATTTTTCAGGAATAGCAGTAAAATGAAATTAGCTACTCTACACATCTGAACAAGTCTGTATTAACAAACTCTTGAGCTCCGTGATACAGTACTAACAGACTGTGGACATTCTTTTCCTCCCAGAAGACACTACTACTACTTTCTGAACTATCTGCTATTCAACTTAGCTTATCTCAGTATAGAGAGGTTAGCAGTGATAAAGTCATGCAGCTACCGAAATCCTGATATAAATGGCAAGAAGTTCTAAAGCTTGCAACACAAAGAACCTATAAAAGAATTTCTATTTCTCAGGATTCTCAAACAGCAGCACAGTTCATAACAATAAACTAGCCACACTAAATAAAATTGAAATTTAATAAACATCTAACACAGTCACATAATCTATCAGTCATGGTTAGTTGATTCATTAAATATTTTACACGGTCCCTCATAACATCCTTCTCTCTAAATCACAGAAGAATGAATTTGATAGGTGGACTGTTTGGGGTGTGAGGAATTGGCTGGACAGTCGTATCCAGAGGACAACAGTCAATGGCTCAGAGTTCCAGTGGGCATCAGTGACAAATTCAAGAAGAGAATGCTCCAGGGAGTCCTTTCTGTGGCCTTTCAGTACTTACGGGGTGCTTACAAGAGAGATATGGACAAACTTTTCAGCAGGACTTCTTATGATAAAACAAGGGGTTTTAAATAAGAGAGGGTTAATTTACAGATAAAAAGGTTTTTTACAGTGGGGGTGGTGAAGCACTGGCACAGGTTTCCCAGAGAGCTGGCAGATGCCCCATCCCTCAAAACATTTGAGATCAAACTGGACAGAACTCTGACCAATCTCATCTGGTTGAAGACCTCTATTAATGGCATGGTGGTTGGACTGGCAGTCCTTTAAAGGTCTCTTCCAACCCAAACCATTTTATCATCTTCATCTGCATCTGTCTGCAAGGGGAAGGACAGGCTGTGGACCAGTTAGGTGGGAAAAAGTTCTGCAGAAAAGGACTTGGTATTTTGGAAAAAAGCAAAATGCACATGACTCAGCACTTGGGGACTAAAGAAGGTCAACATTATCTCTCCACAATGGTCTGGGCTGGAGCACAGGCCGTACTGAGAGACTGAGGGGCATTTTCAGTCTGGAGAAGTGGTTTATGGGCACATAAAGCAACTTTTCTTTACCTGCAAGTTCATCAAGACAAAGGTTCCAACAGTGACACATGCTGGGAGAATGAGGAAAAAACCGTGTAATTTGAAACAAGAGTTTCAAATTGGATGTGTGCTTCAGACTTTTTCCCCATGAGGACTGCCAAGCACTGGCACAGAGGGATTGTGCAGACCTCATCCTTGGAGGCTTTGATATATAACTGTCCTTGTCTGGGCTCACAGCTGAGCAGGGGAGTGGACTAGACACCCTCTGAGGTCTAGGTTGAATGATCCTATCCTAATGATATTGTTTGCAGCAAGCCAGTGGTTTCTGGAAAAGTTAAAACACATCATTTACAATCAGGAGTGGGGGGAGAAGCAAGCAGTACTCACCTATTTTTGTAATTCATTCTAAGACATGCTATTTAAAATGTATTTCATTTCAGATATGATGTTCCATTTTCAAATGCAAGTTATTTCATTCTTATTTAGATTTTAAAATGTCACCAGCTGTTATCTTAAAATTCTTCTACACATTTTTTGCAAGTCAATTGTCTTTGGTGGTTTTTTTTTTTAGTTTTAAGACCATATTCCTTACTTAAAGAATATTAATAAAAATGCTGCTTGTCACACTGTGATATTATCATCTTTAAGGGTGTACACAAAGATTAAATAAGTTTCGCTTCCTCAGGCATTCTAAACAAATGCTGGTTTGCCATGCTTAAGATGGTGTGGGTTCATTTTACTCTTCATAACCCCTTTATGTTTGAGGATCATTATTCTCAATGGTGCAACTCTTTTCCCATTGTGTAGGTATATTCTGCTTTTTATGTTTCTAAATATACAATTTTGTATATGGCTATACTGAAATGCATTTTTCCCAGCATGACCTTAGTTCACTAAAATAGTCTAGATTGCTTGGCATCAACAGTCTATCTTCAGTGTTATTTACTACCCCTCTCCTTCTTGCATCACACAAAGATTTCAACAGCTCTAATTTTACATATGCCTAGAAGATATGTATACAAATAATAAATGACTGCTGATCTCTCCCCAATCTCTTTCAATATATAACACCAGCCTAGGTTCAAATTAAGAAACCAAAATTCATGGAAAAAGAGTAAGATTCTAAAGTGAAAGAAAGATTATGTTAACATCATTCTGAGGGATATAAAAATTTGATTTACAAATGTGAGCTAGACTGGTCTTCTCATGAATAAATAAATATCTTAGCCCCTCTTTTGCAGCTTGAGAAAGAAATGAATGCGACAAGACTACCCAGGAAGAAGAAGCTTCCGAAGAAATCAAGCAGTATGTTCCCCGAAGCAGAATACTACAGCTACAAATCTCAACTTCTGTTAAGTATTAGAGTTCCCAGTGCTACAGCAGCAAGTGATGCATTTTGACCTCTTTCTCCAAGTATTTAACAGAGTCTTACTCCTTTGCCTGAGAAGCACAGCAAATATAAAAAATGAATATACTAAATCTCAAATCTATAAAATACTGTCTTTATAAATAAATTATACTAGACTCCATTTAGTCTTTTTTCATTATACTAAGAGAATCCTGCAGAGTTACAAATACTGCAAGTCTGATGTATGGTAGCAGATGCTTAAATTTTAAGACATATTCAAATTATAAGATACTGAAATATAGCTTAAATTCAATTCCCAATTTATACAATGAACAGTTTCACTTCACTTTATCTGTGCTTTGCAGTAATTATTTGAGACATTTTAATTAGTAGTCCTTAAAAAGATAGTTTTTTATTATTTTGTAAAGAAATAAATAGGATCATTGAGAAATTAAAAAACCAAGACAGTAACAGTAAAGCCTATAATAGTACTCAACTCAGATACTTTATTCACAGTGCCATACAGTTTTCCAAAAAATCTCAGCATTTCTAAATTTTCTTTTTTAACCAATATATTATTGCAAATAAATACACAGTGCTTCATTTTTAAATTATAAAACTAATTCTACTTGCAATAGAGGATTATGCTAAAAATAAGATCTTGTTCATGTACATGCCATGTAATGTGAAGCTAATTAAAATGTAAAGATTCAACTACTCTTTCATAACTTCAGAGTGTATGTTACTGAACTAAGAATATTTAGGAAAACGTGTGGGCCAAACTTGATTTACTGGATGTCATCCACAAAAATGTTTCAGACGATGAATTTCAGAGTGAAATTTTCAATCCATCAGTCCCTCCTTGAAAGTCCAGTATCCTGCTCTGCGTATCAAGAGCTCAAGACAAGGACGGCAGGCATCCAGGTTCTCCTCCTTTGCCAAACTCAGAAACATACTTGCATAATGGAAAGTTATTTTTAAAGGTCAATCAAAGCCTCCAAACAGCAAATATCCTACATACTCTGATCTATCAAAGATTATGAAATGACAATCAGCTCAATAGCTTCCATCTTGTCCCTTGTTTTCAACACAACAGAGAAGTGCAAAGGTCACAGTGACTCCAACCCAGACACAATTCTTCTCCCTGCACTTCTCCCTCCACACTTCTCCCTCCACAGTTTTTCCAGAGCTTTCTGCTCAATATATGAGGTTTCTCTGCCTGAAGGTTTGACTCCGTAATCAGATGATAACACAGACATAGGATGAATGGGATAAACCACAGTAGTTTCACTCGCAAAGTAAATTAATACAAACATAAATACCCAGACATAGAAAGTAGCCCAGCCCTACATACTATCAGTTTATTCCTTACTTAGAAAAATATGGGGAGGAGATGAGATTCAGATGAGATGAGACCTTCACTTCACTCCTTCACACTGACACTGAGGCATAGCTCCTACTAATACCACCTCTATTAGATCTCACCAGTTTCGTGTTTTGTTTTTTTAAATCAGAACGAAGATATAAACACAACCAAGAAAATATCTAGAGGTACACAGAATTTATCATAGTTTAGCTATCACTGATTTGTGCTTTCAAGATTTCCCCATGACCCTAGAAAGAAAGTGATAAACACCCCACACCTCCCTCCCCCCCTCCCCGTATTGCTTGGAAAAAATGCTGTTTCAAAATACAAAGGAATTATGGAATGCTGAAGTAAGTTCAAAGCCTGCTTTAATCAAATATACAAGGTCAGGTTGTTGAAGAATACATGACAAGCTTTGGTTTAGGGCAAATTTAGGGACAACCCTAAATGTCACCCTAGGACAAGCCTGTTAGGACTTGCAGTCACTGTTCTTTTGAATTATGCCAATCCACACACATGAATGAAAAAAAATCAGACAGTTCTTCTGGGACCAGCCACAAACAGCTATCTATGCCTCTGTCTCTTGTTACTTTTCTACACCTCCTTTCTAAATATGGTGTCTTGTTATTTGCTGTTTTGCCTTCTAGGTATTTTTGATACCTCCACAGGAATGAATATCCCTTTGAGTACATCCAGCACATTGACAGAGAGCATACCCCCAAAACAATTAGTCTTTCAACAGTTACATTTCCTATGTTGACATTTCCTCTGTTCCTATTGTATCTTAACAAAACAACTCTTTATGCTAAAGGTGTAATTGAGAGGTTAAGTCAATTTCTAAATTGCTTTTATTTTTAATTAATATTGATTCAATGTCCCAATTTTATATACACAGCTCTATGAGATGGTGGCAACATACCATGGTCTGCCACAGCGAGAACCTTTTTTTTAGAGGTGCAATGAAAGACTCAAGATTTCTCTTAAGGTATTTCCAGATATGAGTACTAACAAAAATACATTCTTGTTGTGTTGATTGTTTGAATAAGAACAAAATCAGCACATAAAATTTTACCATACCACGACGGTCCTTGAAGCATTTTTTGATTAAAAACAGTTTCTTAATGCAAAGGACAACCTAAAGAAACTTAACTACACTTTAAAGAGCTGTCAGGACTGTACTTTTATGGAATTATAACTGACCTCTGTTTTATGTGTGTATCCTCATGAGGACCAAGAATAAAGAAAAAAGAGCACAGAAATAAAAGAGTAGGAAAAAAGAGTGTCACAGTTAAGATACCACTGTAATATTTTGTTTATGTACTATACCACCAAATTCAGTGTACGTATTTCAATATTTGGCATTACTACATTTGTTAAAGCTGATGCCAACAATATAGCAGCTTTTGTAGCTCAAGATCTTTTTCTGTCACTCATCGTCTCTTCATCCTGTGAAAATAAAGGGGTCAAATTGTCCTCTGGCATATCCATTTCTATTCATTAAAGCAGCCAGGTTTTACTGCACACAAATTTGAGAAACATGAGACAATGAAAGAACATGTGATTAACAGAGGGTACCTAATATTATCTCTACTCAGCAGCACCAAGTGCCTCTAAGAGAGCAAGTCTACTGTAATTCCATGAAAGATAAGGTTTATATATCCTAGCACTTCTGTTATACACTCACGAACAGCATAAAATTGACATAATGGTTCTTCAGGGCTACAAAACATGTTTTCTTTTGCAGTTTAATTGACAATGACTAGATTGACCTTTTCTCTATAATTGTAACTACAGTAGACCAATTATACAAATCGTCACCTCTATCATTTCCCACACATAATATGCAAAAGTAGAAGTATCAGACTGTTAATCACCTTTTCATGCTGATGTTACAGCAGATCGGTATTTTACACTTGCATACATGAGTGAAAGCTGGAGTGAAAAAATTTGTTTAAATCATATACTTCAAATGAAAAGTGACAACTATAGAAACGAAATATTAGAAATATTTTAAGTACTCTGATCTCCCAAATACTGTGTCCTAAACAAACATTTATGACCTTCATTATTACCATAACATTTTTTTATGACAATTCACACTTTCACTTAAATTTCAGCTCACTTAGAGCCCCTGTATTCTAAGTAGTAAAATAAACTAGATACCTTTATACAGACATTCCAAACCACCTGTACATATCAAAAATACTCAGCAATTCATAACATTTGGATTTTACATCAGACAATTCAGTATTAGAGAGGTCTCCTTGTTTTCACTCCCTCTTCCTCTTCTCTGCAGGTATTTACTGTCCACCTCCAAAATGAGGTAACAAAATCACAAAACTCCTCGTGCTGTGCTACTATTCAAAATGTCCGTGACTGTTTATGGGAAATTGCAGAGTACCTTGTTTTAGTATAGGGATTTCCCCACAAGATAGAAATGCACAGCTACCGGTAAAGTTGAAAAACATTGACATTTATCTCTTACAGAATGTATGTTACTAGTTGAATCCTATTTTAAAAAGTAATGTTACAATTCGTTTGGGAAAACTGCATCAATTTTTTAAGACTAAGTTCATAATATAGACATTATAATATATCATTAAGTTTCCTCCCATATTTCTAGACTAAGTCTGGACACTACATTTATGGGTAAAACTTGTATGTTGAAACATATATCCTTTATGGAAGATTCTGTAAAAAAATTCATTTTGATGTTTCTGAACAAACTCTGCATAATATGCATGAATCTATAGATACAGACACTACCCAGTATTTCAATGCAAAAAGTATTTTGAAATTTCAAGAAAAATTAAAGCACTCCACTGAATAACGAAACCTTCACAGAGAAAATTGTAAGACGTCAGTTCAATGATGAAGAATTTGTTTTCCAAAAGTGGAGGTATTTTGTGCAACTTTTGTTTCTAGACACTTACAAACACACCACGATTGAATATTGTTTTTTAATTTGAACATAGCCGAGTTACATATCTAAACTATACCACCAGTGAATTTTAAAATCAGATGAGAGCTGATGCTCAGCCAAAGTACCTAAAAATTATTTCTTTTTCCTGTAGCCCTTTAAATATTCAATTGTTTAGCATCAAAGGTTAAGGTGATACATGAGTAAGATATTACTAGAAAATCTAATTTTTACTTGTATTTCAATTCTCTTCTTTTGAGCTCTGAAAGCTAAATGCAAAACCAAAACAAATCCAAACTAACATTATTTTTCTTGGAAGTTTATACAGTTTTAAAATAGAATGGATTTTTGTGGTTTTATGCTGAATTGAGGGTTGAATATAACATGAAATTTCTGAGCTACTCTTACTATTATGTAAAATCAAGAGCATCCATTACAGTCAGCTCCAAGCAACAATAATTACTGGCAGTTCTGTTGCTACTGTCATCAACCAGAGACCAGAAACAGGCAGCAAAGCAGTCCAAATGGAGACCACTGAGCACAACTAAGCTACACAGAATGTATTTTCCTATTTCTCTGGCTGCCCCAGGAGAACCTAATGTCATTTAAAATTCCTGACACGGTCCCCCAGGCCAGAAGGCAATTAATGGATGAAAGCTTGAGCATGCACATTTTATTTTTGCCCTGCTAAAATGCTAAAGGATGGCACAACTTTTCTAAGCTAAATTCTGCTGGCTAATAATTATTATGTCTGAAAGTAGAATTGGGACTACAATTTGCAATATAGACTAGAAAAACACTTTCCTTAAGCAAGTGTGGCAAAAGGATATATATCTTATACATGCATGAAATATATCACATATGTGAGAAAAGGCAGTCTCTCAACACAGCCTACATATGTCAAAATTTAAAGGATCACTTTAAAAGAAATCAAAACCACTACATACAGACATATAAAAAAAGAAACCTCTGAAAACCATCAGCTGAAAGAACTACATAGGTTGGAAGAAAATGGAGCTATACAAGGTAAGACCTCCTGCTTTAAGTAATTTATTCACAGTAGGCAGTTATTTTTAGTATCTAAAAAGACTGAATAAATATTTGTATAGTATCTGACAGGCCTTTCTTAGTAGTATTTTGTACACTTTTCAGCCTAACAAGCAAATTGTTATACTTATTGATAATAAGCTCCCAAGAGCAGAACGGAAAAGAAAGGTATCTAGACTTCTTGAGTAAAATTTACCTGAATCAATTCAATAAGGACATAAATATTTCAAGAGTTCCCAGTGACAGTAATCAGAACCCTTAAAAAATTAAGTTCGTTAGATTCTACGTCGATTAATGTACGATTTATAAACATATTGAATATATGTTGGAATGAGTTTTATATACCAAACATAGAATTAATTGAGGACTATAAGTCTTCTTGTTTCCTGCTAGTATTGTACAAATAAAATGTATCTCCTGAATTTACTCTTCCAATCCAGTATGGCTGGATTTTTTTTCCCTTTTTTATCAGCTCACACTTGATTTTCCAGATTGAAATAAACTGTGCAACTTCAATAGCATTGAAAAGGACTTTCAAGGAGCACAGAAACATGAATTGCCAGAACTGCACAACTCCTAATAAAATTCAGCTAATAGCACTATGTATCTGAAAAGACTAGGAGGAGGGCAGAATAACTTGTGAATAATTCACTAAACACACGTGTGAGTTTGGAACTCAGTTTCATAAATTAATTCCCATTGTGCAACAGTAGATGGAGAACAAAAATTAGCCTTTGGGTTCTGTTGGAGCTCAGGGCATGTGGAAAATTCCTCAAGCTGCCCTGGGGGGGTCTGAGACCTTGGCTGGGACCCCAGGAAAGCATTGCCTTTGACCTTAGTCCATGGGAAAAGCTTCCAACATCCATATATGAACTAAAAGCAACAAAGGTTTGAAATAAATGGTAGTTTAGTTTGTCACATGGTGAAAATTTGTAGTTTTGGGTTTTTAGAATGGAGGTAGATGAAGGCAAGATGGAGGATTCTGGGCGGTGACCCATGTTCTCCTTCTTCTCCATCTTCTGCCGTGGAGGTGGCACAGAGACACTGGTAGAATGAATTTGAGGTAGAAATTGCATGTCTACAATAGGTCATAGTTACTGACACATAATTGTAAATATAGTACACAGTAAAAGTTAATTGGCTCAGATGTTCTTAAAGGGCCTTGGATTTTTACCTCATGGTCCTTTTGGTCAGTTGCCATCCCTGTTTTCCAGCGCGCTAAGCCTGGGTTTTAAGTGGCGTGCTAATTCCAAGATAAGAAACAATAAACAACCTTGAAGAAAAAGCTGCAAGTTTCACTCATCATTTTAAACCTTGGCACTGAATTTTGTGGGAGGAAACCCCCTAATTTAGGGGGTCCTGAGAAGGGATTTCCCACAGAGTTCTGTTCTGTTCTGCACTGGGCAGGGACCACAAGCAGTTGAAAATATTTCTGGCAGCCAGGCTTTTTAGATGCTACATCCAGCTTCAGGTTTTGAAACAAGAAGTTTAACATCACTAACTCTTGGTAAAGTCTGACTGAAATGTACTGTGGCTCCAGAAGAAAAATACTACTGATATGTTACTCCTCAAGCAACAAATTATAATAAATCCAACTTAGAAACAAGCCTATGTGTAATGCTTAAGACTTCCCTAAGTCTTCCTTAAGTCTTAAGACTTCCCTAAATAGAAAGTATTCATTCAACACCTTTAGCATACCTACACATATGCAAACATATCTGTTATCACCCATCCAGAGAATATACATGTATGTGTACATTTGCATACAAAAAAAACCACAAAAGCATAAACTTCAAGATACATTCTTTTTGAAAGGAAAGTAACATAGTATAAAAAAAATCATAATCATTCTGAAACTGTAACTGCACTGATTTCAAATAACAAGTGTAAGGTGTACTTTAACACATAATTTTTTTTGTGTGAAACCAGATGTATAATGTATGGCTTTTTATTCTGCTGACTTCTAGTAAATGTTCATTTAGAAGTACATTAATTAATTTTACAAGAATGGAATTAAAGTATAAATCATTAATGATTTATAAACTTGTCATTTCTATCTCTTTTTTTAAAAAGTGAATGTAAGTTCAATCCTTTTATTTTACTATTCACAGACTTTCAAGAGTTTTCCAGGTAGGTTAATATTTCATTGCAGCTTGCCTTCCCTCTGTCTGTAGGAAACTTAAGGAAGAAGTCAGGAAAACACTACAGCAGTGTTTTGCCTCCAGACAATCCATTTTATTAGGAGTACTTTTCATTTACTAGAGATCCATATACTTCTTTGAAACACCCATACTAATGACAAGCTGGCAGGTGTTTGTAAATCTGGCTAGCTACAGCACATCAAGAGGTAACGGGATTTCTTTTCTCAAAGTAGCACAAGCACTACTGTATAGAACCAAGCAAATCCAAGAAAGCAAAGGTGGCTCTTTCCCTGTGTGAAACTAAGCAGCTAAGCACAGAGGGGATTTTCATCAGAAAAAATGATCATATCAAAGGCAATTACCACCTATAAAAATGTTCTAAGGTAATTGAAAAAAACATGAAAATTTGAAATACAAAGCACTAAGTGTAGGTAAAGTAATTTTATTTTAACTATATCCTTTGGAAACAAGATAGAAAATCCCACTGACTCTGTCTCATGCTCTGGGAGGTGTTGCAAGGATGGGGCATGACAACAAACACAGAAAACAACCACTGTCTTTGGAAACTAAGTTTTTATTACTGTGCTGCAAGGAAGCACACTACAAACCTCGGTCTGGAGTGACTGGAACTTGGCAATTTGTTCCAACGCACAGTATTTGGAACTGCTCTTAACTCTCTTACTACCACAGACTCACAACCATCTGCTAAATGCCACACGCTAGATAAATTAGACTTAATCAGATAAAGTGTGAAGGGGAGGGAAAATTAAGACAAAAAATAAAACTGAGTAGGAGGAGGTAATTGGTACTGGAAAGACATGGAAAGAATGAAGGTAAAACACAGATTTTTGCCACTCTTCACTATAAGCACTAACATCAATGATGCTGATATCAATATATCTCACATTCCTTGTGGGCCTTCTCTAGGACTTCCTTGATCAATAAATTTTCCAGAATTAGGAGATAATGGTCTGTCCAAACAAATCATTACAAACTTTGAAAAACCAGGAGCAAGCAATGAAGACTGCTGCTATGGTGAACTTCACTTCATCTATCTCCATCTATCTTAAGAACCACAACTAACAGAAAAGGTTAGTATGAGAGTTACAGAATGGGTAAGTTTGGCAGAGGCCTGGAAGGCACCTAGAATTCTTGTCTCTAAGGAGGAAGACTCGACAGCCTCTCTGGGCAACCTGTGCAAGTGGTCAGTCACCATCACAGTGAAGAAATGTTTTTTGATATTCATAGAGAACCTCCTGTGTTTCAGAATTTACCCACCACATGTCACTAGGCACCACTGGAAAGAGCCTGTCTCTGCTCTCTTTGCTCCCTTGTTTCATATGTTTATACACATTGAACACACTGAAACTTCTGTTCTCAAGGCTGAACAGCCCCAGTTCTCTCAGCCTGCCCTCACAAGACAGCTGCTCAGGTCATTCCATCTTATTTATGGTCCTCTGCAGGACTCTATCCAATATGCCCATGTCTTTCTTGTACTGGGGAGTGAGAAATGAACAGTCCCAGCATGCCAGAATGACAGGAATTCTAGAAATTATAAATGAGATATAAATGTTTTTGTGTTGCTCACTTGTTTTTTCCCTGACTATACCCTATATAGGCATCACCATGATCACCACTTTAGGTCACCAGTTTAAGTTACTTATTTTCCTCATAACATTACTGCACTTTCAGAACTACCAAGTTATTTGTTCTCTGAGCCGACAGTTATTCTGTCAGTTTGACTTCCACTTCATCACCATCTTCCTCTTCAAGCTGACTACAACTTCTCAAAGGTACATTAAATTCCTGTATCCTTTTTAAGTCAGTACTTATTGGTTAATCTTGAATTCTAAACATAAAATACCCCTA
This sequence comes from Cettia cetti, assembly GCA_013401135.1. Lineage (NCBI taxonomy): Eukaryota > Metazoa > Chordata > Aves > Passeriformes > Sylviidae > Cettia > Cettia cetti. The sequence goes on along the minus strand of VZUI01059997.1, from coordinate 11,848 downwards.
CATTTAACATCACAGAAAATTCAGAATATACCAGCCTTCTTTGGTTTTAACAAAAGAAAAGCAGGGATCACTGAGTAACCTGATCAGGATTGAAGATAATTTGTATGCAGCATCTGACAAATCTTCTGTTTATACAACTGCACGATCCCACTGTGAGTTGAGTTTATACTCACCCACACATATACAAAGAAAAAAACACCAAGTAATTTCAAATTATTTAATTTTGAGCTTAGAACCCATGCTGCAGGAAATAGTCTAAAGTTGATGCAGAACCCGGTTATGTTCCTTCCAAGTGATATTTATACTGCATATACTGACAGGCTCTAAACAATACAGTCAGTGTAGTAAATCATTAGGACACTTATTCCTTTTCTCTGATCTTTTCAAGTACTGTGTCTATTCTGACTGCATGGTGAATTACAGCTTGCAACCTCAGAATATAACAGTAATTGCAATAAAGACTACATCTTATTTTCTGAGCCTTGGTTGGTTGCATTTTTAAAATTTCTCTGAAATGGTTTAAATTATAACTCTGGAAGTATTTTATCTGTACAGAAACTACATATATACACAAAACCTTTCAGTTTTCATGATACAGAGGAATCAGTTTTATAACACGCTGTCCATGCCTTCAGGGAGCATTGCACTTTCCTAATTTCTGTAAGAAATGTCATACAGAAAATCATCAAGCCATATTTGGTGTCAAGTCTGCCATTTTTAATTACTAGCAATGAAGTTTAAGAAATTTCTCCTTGGTTTAACAACTGCATATCTATCTCGCAGAATTTTTTTTATGCCACAACTCATAAAATTTTTTAGGCTGAAGCTAGTCCCTTGCAATAAATTACCAAGTAATCACAGGAGATATTTAGCATCTCAAGTTTTTTACATGAGAATTGTCAGACTTAATCACCCTCCTCATATTTTCACTACTTACAGACCTTCATCTATCATACATTTCAGCAGTGTGACAAGAGTAGACTATTTTCCCCATTTCTCAAGCTAAGACAGATAAAAGCATAGCAAATAACAACAAGAGCTTGAAAGTTTTACTCTCTCTGATTATATCCATTTCCACAAAAAAATGGTCCCTAAAAACCTATTTCTTTTAATACCAGTTTTATCTCTATTATAGAGATAAGTAGAATTAACAGGCTAAAGCCTCAATAAATGGAAAGTTATACTTAATTATATAAACTGCATTCTGATTTTTATCATTGGTTAAACTCAGCAGATAGTACCAGAGAGATCTGTTCTAATCAAATGTCTGTAAAAATTAACTTCTTTGATAACAATGCTGAAGAAACAGTTCCCAGAAGCCTTTATAATGTGGGTATGGGGCATGTAAATAGAAGCTGAAAGGATGACTAACACTGCTAAGATTAGTGATTTCTGGGGTAACTGCTGAGATATGTGTGGAATCTTACCTCACATTCTTATTCCATTGCATTGACAAGTAAGAAAACATTTAAAACAAAGATACCCAGAATGGCACAAATATACAGCCACGGCTTGATTCTGTAGAAAAGTTCATCCTGCACTCACGGGCTTGAAAGGTGCCATTCTCACACAGCACTGCACAACAAGCACAAAAACTAAATTGTGTAATATACCACTTCACTGAAATAAGGTATGAGTGACAACTTCCAGGCAACCAAAGAATAGCAGCATAAATGCTATCTTGGTGTTCAAAGAATCACAGAAACTGAGATTTAGGGGATCCACACTTGGAGTAGCCTTTTCTTTATGAACGGCACCTCATGGAAAAAACCTACACTGGACCAGTCCTTGAAGAACTGCAGTTCATGGGTAGGACATACACTGGGCTTTTTTTGCCTTGTGCAGGAGAGTATAAAAGTGTGGGATGGGGTGGTAAGGATACTTTAAATGCCTGCCAGGTGGGCACCCAGCCACTTCTCAGCCCACCTCCTCCTAGGCAAAACAGACTTGGTTCGGAGAAACTGATCTAGTTAGACAGATCAGTTTAGACAGAGCAGGATGAGAAATAAGAACAAATTTTCAAACACCTCAGCTGCCATTTTTGCTGGGCAGAGTTTACTCCCAACTCCCTTCTCTCTTCTCCCAGAGAGAGTAATGGAGAATGCGGGTTGCACTCCCTTTACAATACTTTTCTCTGTTGCTCTGTTCTTCTCATGCTCTTCCCCTGCTCCTGTGTGTCTCATTTAACTTTATCCCACTACTCAGGACTAATCACAAAGGGGTTTTTTTTTTCATTTTCTTTGTAGTCATTTAAACAAAAATAAATACAAAACTCAGAATTTAAAGTCAATAAAGAAAATGGCTATGCTTGGGTGTATTCTTCGTCCAACTTCAATGCTTTGTTTTGAATTTAAAAAAAACCTTGACAGTCAGTCTCAAATCATTTCACGAAACATCTACAGAGTGAAGCAAATTTTCTTCTAAATTTAATTAAAAGGTATGACATTCAAAGGGTAAGTAATTTTAAAAGTAAAATTGATTTGTGTTACATTCTTTCAGTTTTTATTGAGTTCAAGTTTTTAATGTAGCTGACTAAACATCTGATGAATCTGCAGAGAACTCTAAGGAGATCATCTTCCAGATAAGTCAGAATAGATGAAATTAAATTAGAATTAAGAACTGCTAGTATTCACCTAGAATGATTCATGACAAATACTGTTTAAAAGTACAGTTATTTTCTGGAAGACTTTACTACATCCACAAGTCCAGATTATGCTAAAATAAAAGGAATAAGTATTAATGCTCTTGAAGTACATTGCAACTTCAGTCACATCTAAGGTGATGAATACTAGGATGCTTTATTAACATTGCAGTCATCACAGTTAAAAAGGACATTTTGAGAATGAAAAACATAGGCAAGATGAGAGCCTTGAATTTTTTCTTTAGAAGTAATTTCATTAAAATAATAAGCATCAAATATGCAGAGACTTTTAATTTCAGGAGGTGAAAATTTTTCTCTTATTTTTCCAGAAAATAATTCTAGTGTTCACTCATCTTGCATTTTATTAAAAAATACACTGTAAGAATTGAGCTACTATTGCGATGCTCATCCCTGCGAATCAAATGTTGGGGCATTCACATAGACCAGCAGCTCTGGGACTAAACATAGTGAACTAATCTCCTGTTGAGATAATCTTCAGCACTCTATCCTCTACCCACAACACACTCAGGTCTCATCAGATGCTGATTAAATGGATTTACATAAACTCATGGTAGGCAGTCAACATAAAAATCTGAACACTTCCCTAAGGTATGGAAGACCAAATTAACAATTTACTAAGAGCGTGGAAACCCCAATATGCTCTGTGCCAAAAATTTGACACCCAGGCCTGATAAATCGGCAGTGCATTAGTGACCCAGTCAAATAAAGCTCCTTTCTCCTGACACTGAAGTTGTATTAACACTTTGGTTTTCACGTTATAGACTATTTTCATGTTTCCACTGAATTTCTTTTGTATATTGACTTCTTGACTATTTTCCATTTCCTATGGAAATGCCCATATTTTGAAGTTCCTCTGTCTTGGACTCCAACTATAATCCTCATCAACAAATCTTAATCATTACAGTATGGGTAGATTGTCCCATTACACTGCCTACTCTGGTTTATCCATAGTGGATTTTCATGGAAACACAAAAGAAGAAAGAGCGGTTTTCTCAAAAATCAAATAATGAGACTACACCCAGGTATTCCACCTGTGCTACGAGCTCAAGGAGCTGCACATTAAGAGGAGGTGCCTCTCTTCCCCCCACCACTAATCAGAAGTCCAATGAGGGTAAGTGGAACCACCACAAGGTCAGTAAGCAAAATTCTCACTGTTTTACTGTGCCATGGAGATACTGCATATCAGCCTCCAAGTCAAAACCATAATCCGCTTTCAATGACGTCCAGATGCTCTGTAAATCTTAGCACCTGCTATCGAAGTCATCTACAATGTGTGTAAGAAATTACATGAAAAAATACAGGTCTCTTGAAACATTATTACAAGAACATGTGACACCATCTACAGAGGAAGAACCAAAATTCTTAAATGGTTGGGAAAATATTGTCCTTTCACTAAAAAACCAATTACGAATAATTTTGTATTGCAAGTGGAATCTTATCCTGGGTGATTGGTGGTGCCATGGCACAAAAAAGTCTCACTGCATCTGTAAATAAAGTTCTTTGCCTTATCTGCATTATTCCCCTCTTTCTAAAAAGAAACAGATACAGTAGGGACTGGCAAGCATCCTCTATACAAATATTACACAATTATACAGAAATATTTTAGGAAGAGGATGACTGAAGCAAGCAGAAACAGTTAAGATTTCACAGTCACTGCATAGCTTTTAAAGGTCTGTCTCTAGGCGAATTACGTAACACAGATGTTGAAGAGAACTGCAACTCTCAGTCCATAGTGATGAGATTCACAAAAAAAGTTAGACTGCTAAAGAAGTTAGACTGATCATTACGGATATAATAAATAGCTGATGTTCCTCAAACTATTAAAAAACCCACATACCCCTGAAAACTTTGCCAGCACGTCATACTACATTTCCTGAATCCTGCATAAGATTTATTTCTAGATATTCTTTTTTTACTTCATCATTTGAAATTCGAAAGAACAAGGGCAGTGACCACAAAAACAACTTCAAGGTGATAAGGTTATCAAAAGCAAGCTTCAGAGTATATTACACACCTCACCATGTACAAAGAACTCAATCCTTTCAAATTGCAGACTTGATATAATCTACTCATGATGCATATGAAAAGAATTTGCAAGCTTAGTTTTGTTCATATGTGAAAAAATTGTTTCTATAACAAACTCAACCAGTCTAAAAAATAATATATGAAGCTTTTGAGTGACCCATAATACTTAGAGAAGAAATCATTGCCTTAGATTACTTCAATAGGTGTTTTACGATCTTACTTAACTCACAACTTTTCTTCATTTTAAAACTTATGTCTAGACTATCTCAACAGAACATTTTTTTTGCCTTACAAGCGTACTTTTTTTTACTGCCCCACATAAGCTTTTTAGAGGCATACGTCCCAAACAAAAAAGAGCTCTAATCAAAACAGAAATAATGGTCCTCCTCAATTCTTGCATATGCAGAAGAATCACAGCACCAAAAATCTTAGCAAGTGCCTGCCAAGCAGAGCTCTTACACTCTGAAAATTTCAGTTATTTAAGAAGAAATGTAACAATCACAGGACTAACTCTAACACCATCTCACAATCAAGAAAGGACTGTAAGTGTTCTAGAGTTATACTCTTGCTTATGGAAACAATTTTAATGGATTTCTAGAAACAATCATGAAATCTAAAATAAAGTTTTAAAACCAGTGTCTTATTTCTGCCAAGCAATAATCAACTGCCTTTAAGAGCAACTTAGGTCTTGTAAGTTATACTGGTATTTTAAAAACCGACTAGTTTTCTTTAGCAGTCAATATTATGCACAAAGAAATGGAGCTAAACAGTTTTCCAAGGCTTTAAAGAAGCCACAGCCCACAGTATTCTGAACTGAGCAAAACATTGTCCTATTAAGTTTAAAAAGTTCTGGAATACAAGTCCTATGTAGCTGGATCTCACTTGATAATGGGAGTGGGGTCCTGATATTTCTGAATCTAACATTTTCAGCCTTTCAGTGGTTGATTTTCTTCCCTTGGGAAAATTTCTTGGGAAAGATTTCTTTCAAGGACAGTTCCTGTAAATAACCGTAACATTTCTAAGTAAACAATATTTTTCTCATAACAACCCCTCTCCCAGGTGTTTCTGTTACTTAACCAATGGAGAGAGGTGTCCATTCTATGCACCAATAATGTGCCTTTTTAGCGCAGCATGTTATGAAAAGGCTGGATGAATCCAAGTATCTTTATTTTGTGTCCAACAGTGACAGGGGAGAGGTGGAACTAATCTTTATTTTAAAACAAGGAATCAGGAAAAACATTAGACTGCTACTATCTCATATGCACTTGAAAGGTATCAAGACACAGAATCTCTGGCATTCCCCCTGACTAGGAGCCACCCAATAACATAAAAAAAAAAAAAAAAAAAAAAGGGTTAAGCTTAAATAATTAATAAACTAATTTACTTAGTTTAAACTAATTTGCATTTTAACCCAAGCACCTGAACAGTCTTGTGAGCTACTGAAGGTTCACTTGTATTCTCAAAGCGAGTATGCTCAAAATACTCTGCTAAACTGGTGTTTAATTCAAATAAAGTCCTGTAGTTGTTTCATGTTCCTTTTATATAACTTTCCATTATTCTCAATTGAGCTTTTAGGAGTTCAGACTAGTATTTGGAGGTTCATGCCACTTTTAAAATAGGAAAAATATCTGAATTGTTAAATAACTGCTTATGAATAAGATTTACAGGCATTAGTTATTTTCTAAATTCCCTTTTTTTTTAATTAGAAGATAATTTAAATTTCCAAACTTTACCTATTATAGTAAGTACTATCAAGTATGATCAGAAAAAAACCATAAAATGTAAAACCTTAAGAAACAAAAATAAAAAACTAACAGAAGCAGATTATCAGTCATTGCTGGAAAGGGCTTCCTTTTCTTGCTAAGAGTCACAATTCTTATAATTCATACTCAGTGTCAAGTTTTAGAGTAGTATGTGTAGAATTAAAATATATATCTATTATTATAGTAATTCTAAAAGATTTTCAAGAACAGTTTGACAGAAGTTTGGATAAAACTTAACACACTGCCATACTCAAAACTTTCAAGCAGATGGATATATGTTTCTAAGTAATTAAAACCTGAAAACTGCCTTTTTTTTAATTTGCATTTTTATTCTTTTTTTTTTCTAGCTTATCCTAGGATTTTCCAGTAACCTCATTCCGCATGTGAAAATAAGGCCCTAGAAACGGAAAGATCTGAAACAACTAAATGCTTTCAAAACCAATGAGATTGAATGAAAGGTTGGACCTAAACCAACAGATCCAAAAAACTGTCTTAAGGGCTAAAAGGAGTTACAGCAAAAGTTACTGACACTTCCTATTGAACACATTGCAATTTTATTGCTTTTAGAACACTACACTTTCACCGAAGTCTGAGGTCATCAACACATCATTACAACCTTAATTACTTCTGAAAATCTTGAAAGCTTACCTTATTAAAAAAACCCCAAAAAGTAATCAGGGGAAAGAAGTACAATTGCTAGAACACATTATTCTGGTTTATATGAAACTGTTTTAGAACAGTTTAAAGCTTTAAAAGTGTTTCTTTCCTTTTTTTAAAAGCACCAGTTATAATGAAATAGTCTGGTGGAAGTAATTAAAACTATTCCTTCCTGTGTACTCTCAGGCACTGATTTTGCTCAATTTTTTCGTTTCAAAAGAAATGTTCACTTTTAAAATTCTCAGTATTTTTTCTTTTTCAGCTTATCAGTGATAGAACTATACATACTTAATCTTGAAATACTTGATGAGAAGACTGGAATACAGCAGGATAGGAGGTATTCTGGTCAAAAGGAAAAGACTAGGTAATAACCCAGTTATTCTTTTATTCTCATTTTGGAGCTCTTCGCAAAAAAAACCCAAAACCAACAAAAACATTGTTGCTCTCTAAAAATACAGGAATTCCTCTATTTAATTCACATGCAGTTTATTTTTACTTACTTAGTCAAACGTATTTCATTGATTGTTTGCATATAAATTTATCTAAATCCTTGACACCTACTGAAGGATTCAGTTCAATTGCAATTGAACATTTCAATCACACTTTGTGCAGAGTACATTCTCCTCAAATCTGCATGAAACAAATAAGTGCTGCCATCTCATCATAACTAAACTTCACTCCATTGCAGAAATAGGCCAACACTCCGCAAAATAGGTGTCTGGATAATTTACCCAAAACAAGCAAGAACAAGCACTCAGCAAACACTCCTTTAATCAATATCCTTCAACCCCCAAACCACGAGGAATTATTATCAACTAACACAACTAGTTAAATTTGCATTACACTGCTTTTGGATGCTCTAATGAAGTTACCTGTCATTAATGATCCAGTTCAGACACAGATTGAGAGAACTAAGGTTTTTGCATCTCTTTACAATTTCCATCACGGTTTCATTGTCCAGTTCTGTGATATGACGTAGATCCAAGCTCGAAAGATTTCTTAGCTATTGAGACAAATATGAGAGAAAGAAATAACCTGAAATTCATTCACATATGTAACTGTTGAAAAACTGTTATTTTTGGAAGCTGCACAGTATGTGCAAACTAATCATGAAAGAAATGATCACTCTATCTTTCAAAAAAAGCAAACATACCAGAGATATTCACAGAATTCAGCTGAGCAAAGTTGGGATTAAGGCACTTAGTTACTACAAAAAATCCAGACACTCTCACTCAGAGTGCCATACAACCTACAATAACGGCCTAGGCCTTCCTCTTCCTCTTAAATATATGGAGTATGAGATATCGAGGTAAAATAAAAATTCATTTAGTCCTTAGAAAAATAAGGCATGGAAGGAAGTAAGACAGCACATTTATGCTTAACATTCAAATGAATGCAATTAATGACTCCAGAGTATAATCCTTTCAAAGTAAACAAATAATACAAACTCCCTGGAAAAAACAGTATTTATACTAGACTCTCACAGCACAGTTATCAGTAACAGATTGGATATTCTGAACAACAAAACTTGGAGTCACAGAACAATAGAATTAAGATTTATGCACTGATTAAAATGATTTATTACTAGTGTCAATCATTCCTGTGTCCTTCAAAAGCAAACCCTTTTACAACTTTTATGTGTTATGGATGCAAAAAAAAAAAATTTTTACAGACTTCTCCAGTATCAATTTAGTCATAATAGCCTCCAAGTACTGTTTGCTTTTTAAGCTGTCTGAAATAATCTTTGTTATACTCTGGAAAAATAATTGCATTAGGCAATATTGACACTTAAATTAAATTTACTTTCTCTGTAAGAGAGAAAAAATTATCCACATCAGCAATTTAAGTCACTAAGGATTTGATTAGGTAAAGACGTACAACTGAGATCATATAATTGGTCCACTTCAGTAGTTAATTATTAAGTCAATGTATTTAGGGCAGGGTTTTTAAGTTAGGGGAGAGGTGGCAGCATGGGGTGAGAAGAAGAGAAGTAAGGGTGAGAAGAAAAGAAGAAAAGTAAAAGAAGAGGACTTCAAATGTAGGTAGCCTTCTACAGAAACCAGAGATTCGTTTTTTAAATTTTTAACAGTCTCCAAACAAAAGCTGAAGATAAACTACATACTGTTCCCAAAAATTCTGCAAAACAAGCATAAAATCAAGAACCTGAGGAAAACCTGCAGGGTACGTTTACAGAATCTAGGACAATAATATTTCTATTACTATGATACTACCACAGGTATCACTGTGGAGGTACTTGCTGTATTCCCACTGAAATTCTGATAAACATTTTGGGTGTTAGGGAATAGAGTACATAGTGATTGATACTGTACTGGTAAAATAATAAGCTCTGTCTACTCTCCTTTCATACATACTATTTTAGCATGAAGTTGAAAAACCTTATCTTCCATGTGTCCAAAAAAAGGTCATAATCAATCTCTCATTTTTTTCCCGCATAAACTACAAGGGAAAGCTTACAGCAACTGTAAATTTCGTCACCTTCATAAAGCTATTCATATTAGATATTTCAGCCTTTAAACTATGCAGGCAATAATGTGGCCTATGCCTATGACATACAAAATATACCTGCTGGACAATTCAACAAGTATGTTCTATGACATTAAGCAACTAAGGAGACTTAAAAGACAAGTAGAAAATCTTCCAACTTAAGAAAACCCCAAGCTTTCTTTCTCAACAACATTCTTCTTACAGGCAAATGACAATACTAATGACTCTTTTGCCATTATTATTACTTCTGGACTAAACCCCATGAATTTACACTAAAATATCAATGCATGGAGAGAGGCCAGTGCTCCTTTAAAAAGTGCCTTAAAAACCTGGCTCCAAATTCGGTAAGAGGTAACAACAGTGTATTCTCTACTTCGATGCAACAATGCAGCAGAAACCATTTGGGGTTTCCCAGTGAAAAAAACTTTAGCATTGCATGGGTGGAGTCAAAACCTAAACTGAATTCCTAGTATTCCTAGGGTTTTCAAGGTAGATTTTGTCCTGTACCATCACAGGAGAAAGTTCATTCCCTCATTGATTCTTGCCTTCATACTAGCAATAGTATATCATTATATTCAATATACAGTAACTCAACTATCACTTGCTTTTTTTAATGTCATGTTCCTTTATTTTAAACACCTGACCTACTTAGTAGCTTAACAGACACAACTCAATGAAGAAAACCTTTGTGTCTTAGCAGTTTGAAAAGACTGCTTCAGACTGATACATACTCAAGTATGATTTGGTTTCTATAACCTTGAAATTGACATTACAGAAGTGTCAATGGTTTTCAAGACATGCAGAACTGAATGTACTCTCCCTTTTGAGAAAATTTTGGATCAATCTGAATATGACAGTGAAAAGAATACCTCTCTGCCAGCTTAAGTCAGAAGTATTAATATCTCATTACTGGCAACAGAATCATAATAAGTGTATGTAATAATTTTTCATTTATATATATATATGCATATATATGCATATAGATACCTTAATGACAAATTTCCTATTTTATAACTTACCTGAAAAGTAATTTTAGGGGAAAATGCTACAATGATACAATCACTACTATGAAAAAGCTGAAAGAGCAGCTAAAAGTAGTAAGACATTAAAAAGAAAAATCAAACTTCTCCCAAGTCAACAATTAAAAAACAGATGCTAGACTCTACAGTGCATTCACAAATTCTGAGATTAAAATAGTGTAACTTTAGACAGCATTTTTTCAACAGAAAGAGGGTATTCTGTGGCTTGAATACTCACTCTTACAGAACTAGGATGCACAACGTTTTTCCTTTTCTGTTTTTTTTTTTTTTTTTTTTTTTTAAAACTTTTTTCCTTTTCTGTTTTTTTTTTTTTTTTTTTTTTTTAACCAAAACTAATTTTTTTCATACAGCAACACCATTTGACTGAGTAATTTCAGGGCCCTTCTGCAGATATCCAAGCTTTTCTTGAACTCTTAATTTTATAGCTTTGCAAATAAGTATGCATGAGCAGAATTTAAACTTTGAACTCCACGTCAGTCAAAGTGTTTTAATGGAAAAAGAAATATTTTATGTGACAAAACACACAACACAAATAAGTAGGCAGAGGGCTTAAAATATGAAGCAGAAAACAGAATTTTTAAAAAGCAGCAACCCTTAAATGAATTTTGTGCAATATCTATAAATACATTCTTGCTGAAATTACTGATTATTAGCCATTACTTTTGGCTCTCAAATATTTTAAAATATGCTAAAATATTGGTTTAAAATTACTTTTGTTGGTCGGTTTAAACAAAATTTTATGCCAACTGATACATTTGAAGATTCAGAGATTATCATACTGTTTTGTGCACCTGAAGGTCATGAAATTAATAAGATCTCTATCTTAACTACTGAAACTTGGAATATTAAAATATGTGCAGTGCTTTAGGTGATAGAAAATTAGTACTGTCACTGGGACCATAGGTTATTTAAGTGTGGGTGTATCTCTCCTCTGAATATTTAGATGCTATTGTATTGAAATTGCTAATATAATGGGTACACAATTTTTTTCCACCTGTAATGGTTTTGGTGTTTGCAGTTTTATATATGACTAGGAGAACTCAGAAAGCAAAACAGGCTTACCTTAAAATTACAAAAGATAGTTTATTCACACAAATTAAGAAGAAAATAAGAAAACACATAAAACAACAAATGAAATCTTCAAAGACATCCTTCTCTCCCCCTGCTAGTATTCACTTTTCTACACACAACATAAA
>VZUI01059992.1:0-12566 GCA_013401135.1 Cettia cetti | reverse complement strand
CACAGAGCAGGGACACAGCCACAGAGCAGGGACACACACACAGAGCAGGGACACAGCCACAGAGCAGGGACACACACACAGAGCAGGGACACACACACAGAGCAGGGACACAGCCACAGGGACACAGCCACAGAGCAGGGACACAGCCACAGGGACACAGACACAGGGACACAGCCACAGACACAGTGACACAGCCACAGACACAGTGACACAGCCACAGAGGAGGGACACACACACAGGGACACAGCCACAGAGCAGGGACAGCCACCGAGCAGGGACAGAGCCACAGAGCAGGGACACAGCCACAGGCACAGCTGCTGGTGGGGCCATCACGTGTCCCCTGTGTTGTTCCAGGAGCTCCACGGACCCCGTGGGCCATGAAGTCATCTGGGCCCTTGGAGCAGGCTGCAGGGACATCATCTCCCTCCAGGTCGCACCTCTGCACCCCTGGTAAGGCACAGAATGGGGTGGGAAGGGACCCTAAAGCCCAGCCAGTGCCACCCCTGCCATGCCAGGGACACCTGCACTGCCCCGGGGTGCTCCAAGCCCTGTCCAGCCCGGCCTTGGGTCAGGAGGAGGCCCCAGAGAGCGTGAGGAGCAGCCCTGAGCTGGAAGGAATTGGGTGCCAGAACCTGATTTGCTTCGGGAGGGGCTTCATGGGATGAGCAGCAGTCCTGGAGCCCGGCCCCATCCCTCCTGTGGGAACGGGAGCTGCTGCGTGTCTGCCCCTCCCTGCTGAGCCAGGAATGCTCCAGGGACAGAGAGGGAGCTGTGATGGGCCTGGGAGGTGGCGCTGAACATCAAAGGCCTGTCCGAGCTCCGGCTGCTCAGCGGCAGCAGCCCTGGAGGGCCCGGATGTTGTTGAAGGGCTGTCACTGCCTGGGGGGGCCACCGCAGCTGCTCTCATTTTGGGGGAGCTGCTGCTGCAGCCTCACCTGCACCCCACAACGTCTGTGGGCTCAGGGGCTGATGGCTCACACAGGACACTCAGCTCTGTGCCCCAGGAATGTCCCCTGGGCACTGCTCACGGGGTGTCAGTGCCCAGGGGATGTCGCCCAGGGATGTCACCCAGTGCCCAGGGATGTCACCCAGCAGTGTCAGTGCCCAGGAGATGTCACCCAGTGCCCAGGGATGTCACCCAGTGCCCAGGGATGTCACCCAATGCCCAGGGGATGTCACCCAGCAGTGTCAGGACCTGGTGGCTCCTGTCTGCCCTGGGGGAGCAGCACATGGCACCTGGCTCCTCCACCTGAGCCAGAGCTCCAGGCCCTGCTGCTGCTTCGAGCCGTGCAAGCAACAGAGTTCAGGGCCAAGGTTGGAATCACAGAATCCTGGAATGGCTGGGTTGGGAGAACCCTTAACCAGCATCCAGCGCCACCCTTGCCGTGGCAGGGACACCTCCCCTGTCCCAGGGTGCTCCCAGCCCAGTGTCCAAGCTCGGGCCCTGCCAGGGCTGCAGGGGCAGCCCCAGCGGCTCTGGACAAGCCTCGGGGCTCTGGGCACTCGGGGTGCCCTGCCCCAGGGGCAGCCCAGCCCCGGCTGCTGCTCAGGTGGGGACGCCCCAGGGTGGGCCCCAGGCGGGCGGGGTGGGACAGGTGCCAGGAGTGCCACCCCAGCCCTTGTCCCCGTGTCCCCAGCCAGCAGCCCACGCGCTTCAGCAACCGCTGCCTGCAGATGATCGGGCGCTGCTGGCCCCACCTGCGGGCGCTGGGCGTCGGAGGGGCCGGCTGCGGAGTGCAGGGGCTGGCCTCCCTGGGTAGGCACCGCTGGGGCCTGGGCTCTGGGAGGCTCCCTGGCCCTGGGAGGGGTCCCTGGCCTTGGGAGGGGTCTCTGGGCATGGGAGGGGTCCCTGGGTTTGGGAGGGGTCTCTGGGGTTGCCAAGTCCACCCTGTGCCCAGTGCCACCTTGTCCCCACCCCAGAGCACTGAGTGCCACCTCCAGCCCTTCCCTGGACGCCTCCAGGGGTGGGGACCCCAAACCTCCCCGGGCAGCTCCTTCCTCCTCCTCTGTGGTACAAGGAGAGGGCTCCTGGGGGTCTCCATGGAGAAGCCCACCCACCCCAAGGTCCGGGGGTCTCCCTGCCCCTGCTGCTGCCCTGCCAGCCCCCTGCCAGCCCCCTGCCGGCCGGCTCCCCGGCGTTGTCCCGGTCCCTCCCCGGTGCTGACGGAGCCCTGTCCCTGCAGCCCGGAACTGCATGCGGCTGCAGGTGCTGGAGCTGGACCACGTGGCCGAGATCAACCAGGAGGTGGCTGCCGAGGTGTGCCGGGAGGGGCTGAAGGGGCTGGAGATGCTGGTGCTCACGTCCACCCCGGTGACCCCCAAAGCCCTGCTGCACTTCAACAGTGAGTAGCACTGCCAGGGCCACCAGACAAAAAAAAAAAAAAAGGTTTTAAAAAATATTAATAATAACAACTTACATGGTTATCTTACATATTGCTACAATTTTACAAAACAAAAGCAATCAGTATTTTATTTCTCACATCAAAGCATTTGTCATGTGGTTCTGATGCCCAGATCTGGGGCAGAACGTCCTTCCAGCCCCACCCACGGGGCTGCAGGTGCTGGGAGCTCTGGGGGAAGGTGTCAAAGAGGGGATCCAACATCCCCAGCAGGGATGGGCCAGGGAGAGCTGGACTTGCCTTGGGCCACAGGAGGATGGAGATGCTGCCTCCAGGGTCCCCCAGGGTGACCAAGCCTCCACGTTTGTGACACCCTGAGGTGTGTGACACCCCTGAGGTGTGTGACACCCTGAGGTGTGTGACACCCCTGGGGTTTGTGACACCCCTGAGGTGTGTGACACCCTGAGGTGTGTGACACCCCTGATGTGTGTGACACCCTGAGGTGTGTGACACCCTGAGGTGTGTGACACCCCTGGGGTTTGTGACACCCCTGGGGTTTGTGACACCCTGAGGTGTGTGACACCCTGAGATGTGTGACACCCTGAGATGTGTGACACCCCTGATGTGTGTGACACCCTGATGTGTGTGACACCCTGAGGTGTGTGACACCCCTGGGGTTTGTGACACCCCTGGGGTTTGTGACACCCCTGATGTGTGTGACGCCCTGAGGTGTGTGACACCCTGAGGTGTGTGACACCCTGAGCCCGGCTGACGCCCTTTGCTGGAGCCCTTGGCCAGGGCAGGGGCTCTCAGCCTCAGGAGGGGCTGTCCTGGTGCCCTCAGCTCGGGTGACTCTGCCCCTCTGCAGGGCAGTCAGGGGTTCCCAAGGGAGAGGGAGGCCCCAGTGTGGGTCAGGGCAGCCAGGGGCCCTCTCAGCCCGTGCTGCTCCCTGCAGGGACCTTGGCTGGGTCTCCTCCATCTCCAGGGCGAGCATTCCCTGCACAGGAGCCCTGGGGAGCACAGGGTGGGGGGATCTGGGGTCCCTGCTGGCCGAGGGGAGGCTCCTGTCCCCAGGTGGTGTCTGTGCCCCCAGGTGTGTGCCGCAACCTGAAGTCCATCGTGGTGCAGGTGGGGATTGTGGATTACTTCAAGGAGCCCCACAGCCCTGAAGCCAGGAAGATGTTTGAGGAAATGGTGAACAAACTCCAGGTAAAGGGCCAGTCCCAGCTAGCACGAGTGTCACCAGCCCTGTCACGTGTGTCCTTCCCCTGGCAGGGATCAGAAATGTTCCCCTCCCCTCCTGTGCCTCTCTCCTCCCTGTAGCAGGGATTTGAGATGATGTTCCCCCCTCTCCCTTCCTCACCCCGTGTCTTCCCTGAGGCAGAGATTGGGGATATCCTCCTCCCCCCAGGCCCTTCCTTTGCCCTGTGTCCTTCCCGTGCAGGGATTCCCTTCTCTCTCCCTCACCCTGTGCCCTTCCCAAGGCAGGGATCTGAGGAGTTCCCCCCCCGTCCCTCCCTCACCCCGTGTCCTTCCCAGGGCAGGGATTCATTTCTCTCCCTCACCCTGTGCCCTTCCTGTGCAGGGATTCCCCTGTTCCTCCCTTGCCCCTTTCTTTGCCCTGGCAGGGATTTGAGGGGTCCCCCGTGTCCCCCTGGCACTGCTGGGTCCCCCCCAGCCCCACTGTCTGCTCCTCTTCCAGGCCCTGAGGAAAAGACCCGGCTTCTCCAAGATTTTACACATCAAGGTGGAAGGAGGCTGTTAGCCCTTCAGGGAACCCAAAGCACATTCCCTGCTCTGCCTGGCGGAGCCCGAGGCCCCTGAGACCAAGCCCAGCGTGGGCTGCTCCCCCCGGGCCGGGGCAGGGACCCCCCTGGTGCACAAGGAACCCCAAACCCTCCAGGCCTTGGGGGCCGTCCCCACAAGGTGCTACTGCAGGACATCTGTAGCTGCCCCCGGAGCCAGGCCCGTGCTCTGCCCAGCAGGGAAGGTGCCTTTGGCCCCTGCGGCTGCTCCTGGCCCGGGAGCCGTGCTTGGGGACGGCTTTCCCCTCAGACCCAGCTTTGGGGGATTTTGGAGGTTGGAGGAGGGCTCAGCGCTGCAGCCCCTCCGTGGGTGATGGAGGAGGGGTGGAAGGGGCTGCTCCTCCCCAGGGCTCGGCATTCCCGCAGGGTTTCTGCTCCTTCTCATCCTGGATTTGACAGAGGGGCGCCCAAAGCTGGGGAATCGCTCCCAGAAAGCAGCAGGCAGCACAGCACAAGCCGAGGGCACAGCTGCACCCCTGGGTGCCAGAGGACACCAGGACAGATGGGCGCTCTTCCAGAGGTCTCCAGCCTCACTTCCTCTCCACCAAAACCCTCCTGCCAAGGCAATAAACCATCTCCAAAATCCTCATCCACCAGGAGCCAGGGGCCACGCTGCTATCCCACCATCCACAGCCAGACTCCTTCCAGGGCCAGCTGTCCCACGTGGAGAGGGACACTGTCCCAGGACAGCCACTGTCACAGGACAGCCACCTTTGCCATCCCATCGCCTTCCCGAGCAGCCTGAGGGAGAAACCCTGGCCAGATCATCCTGCAATGATCCTGGGAAAAGCAGCAACCCACAGGCCTGGCTGACCCTCAGCTACAGCCACCATTTTCTACACCTGATTTTTCTTCTGAGTGCCCTCTGCCTGCAAGGACGTCATCATCCCCAAAATATCCTTTTTTCCATAGGAGAAGGCTTTGGAAAGGCATCCAGCAGGGCCAGGCATCTCCACCCGGGGGAGGAGGAACCAGGAGGTGTCCCTGGGATTGGGGACACCCATCAGAGCACTGCCAGCAGCGGGGACACCCCGGCCTTACCCACAGCCCCACCACCCTGTGTCCGTGGGCTGAGCGGAGAGGAAGCCACTGGGAAGTGGGACTGGGGCTTTTCCCTCTCCTCTGGGGCAGAGCTGGAGTTTTTGGTGCCTGCTGGCCAGCGTGGCTGTGAGGGGACACCCCCAGAGCCTGTCCCCTCCCCAGAGCTCCCCTGGAGCAGCCCCCCAGGAGGGGCCAGGCTGCAGATCCAGCGCCTCACGCTGGCACAAGAGCTGCTGCCCTCAGCTGGGGCTGCCAGACGGCCCCTGGGGATCCCGGGGGAAGGAAAATCACCCCCACATGAGGCTGCTGGGGCTCTGGAGGCAGCTCCTGCGTCTCCAACCCCACCTGGAGACCCTTCGCCCTCCCTTCATCCCTCCTGCGCTGTCTGCTCTGAAGCAGGGGCAGGTTTTGTGGGCAGAGCCCCTGTGGGAAGCACCTCTGCTCCCCTCCCACGCAGCTTTCCAGAAGCTGGCCCTGAATGCACAAACTGGGGGAGCCCAAAAATTCCTGCGAGAAACTCCTGCAGCCCAGCACGGGTGAGCTCCCCGGCAGTGGGGCCAGCTCCTGCCGTGCCCACCGTGGGGTCACCTGCACCCCGGGGGGCTGGGACACTCCTGACCAGGGGCAAGAGGAGCAAGGGATGCCCCGACCAGCAAAAAAACCACCCAGCAAAGCGCCAACCCCCGGGGAGCACCCGGCCTCACCCAGTGGAGATGTCACCACCTCGCTGCAGGGACTTGAGAAATTCCCTTGGAAACAAAAAACGAAAACAAAAACAAACAAAAGCAAAGTACGTATTTATTTCTATAAAGAGAAGAAGGAAAAAAAAAAAAAAAAGATTTTAAAGGAAAATTATATACTCAGCATGTTTATACACTCTGTGCTTAAAGACTCTGGTGGCCCAGGCCTGAGGAGGCTGCTCCGGGTGTGCCGGTGCCTGCAGCCTCTCCCGGCCCCTCGGGGAGGGCCAGGATGAGGGGATGGGAAGAGGAGAGGTGCTGAGGACTCCCAGAGAAGCCTTCTGTGCCAGCGGGGTCGCTGGCCGTGTGTTGGTGGCCTTGGAGCGCGGGTGGCTCTGTGACACCCCCGTCCCCCCGGGGCTCTGGAGCTCAGGGCAGGATCCTCGCCTGGAGCCGGTGCTTGGGTGCATCCCCAACCCCAGAGCACACCTCGGGGCAGCCCCGAACAATCCAGCTCAGCAAAGCCGCGTTTTTTACAAAATTCCTCTGACGACACAAGGCCTTGAGCAGGTTCAAGGATTAGAAGATGGAGAGTGGGGGTTTCTCCCTGTTCTGCTGGGCTTGAATGGATCCCTCCCTCCTCCTCCTCCTCCTCCTCCGCTGGGGATGAAGGCAGCTGGCACAGCGACAGGAGTGGTGGGAATGAAGGCCCTCCTGGTGGCTCCTAATTGCCTAGCTTGTTAACGAGCTCATTAAGGCTGTGAAATGTCAGACGGATCCTCCCCCGCTGCTTTCTCTGCGTGTCCCGGGTGTGCGAGGCTCCGGCCACGCTGCCCACGGCCGTGGATTCAGCACTTTCCTCTGGAAGTGATGGAAACACCCAGAAACACCAAAATCTCCTGGGAAAGCCTTCAAATGACACAGCCCCTTCAGCTCAGCCCTGGTGAGAGGTGCCAGAGGGGCTCTGCGATGACAATCCCCAGTAAAATCCACGGATTGGGGTCACAGAGCTGGCAGGGGCTGGATGGACAGCGCTGCCGAGCCCGGCTCCTGCAGGACCAGTTTTGGGGAGATTTATTCCTTTTCTAAGGAGTTTTCCCAAAGTTTCCCCGTGGCTGACATCCCCAGCGCTCCCCTTCTCCTGAGTTTGGGTGCTGGTCAGGGATTTCAGGAGGAACAACGTCACCAAAGCCAGCTCGGGGGCCAAAGCCACCCCGGATCCCCGGCTCTGTCTCCCTGTCTTGGGTTCCACTCGTTCCCCATCACTCCAAGCCCCAGGAGCCAGGAATGCTCTGGGCATCAGCTGCCTCCTCCTGCCTTATCCCTCTGCCTCGGGGCTCCAGGGTGTCAGGGACTGAGGGAAATGGGAGCCCCCAGGATTTTAAACCTCTTTGTCCCTCCTCTTGCCGTGTGTCCTGGTCCCTGCTGCCACCAGGGGCACAGCCATGGCAAGGGCTTGTCTGGAGCCTCCAAAAGAGCCTGGATTTAGGGAAAACAGAACAAAAAAAAAAAAAAACCAGAAATGTTGGTAATGGCTTCTAAAGTGGCTAACAAATGTTTTCTTTTAGGGGAGGCCACAGCCCAGGAGCTGGAGCATCGCTCCAGCCTCATTTTGGGGTGAAAAACAGCAGGTTGGGGTGGAGCAAAACATTTAGGAATCGGTGCCAAATGAGAAAGTGCTTTAAAAGGGGAAAAAACCCCAGGGAGATTTTGGGAAGCAGAGATGGTTTGTTGTGAGCGAAGCATTGCAGGGTGTTGAGAGGTGGAGATGGACCTTCCCCATCGGCGGGAGGCAAAATAATCCCTGGGGAGGGTGGGAGAGCACTGAGGAAAAGCTGCTGCAGCAGCAAGGAGGGAAAACTGCCCAAAAGCAAGGGAAAAAAAGGGATTTTTTCTCAGCCTCGGGATTGAGCCCCGCCGAGGGGAGCGAGGCAGGTTGGGGCCGGGGACAAGTGGGTGCAATGGTGTGGGGCAGTTTTTGGGAAGCCGAGGGCTGATGCACACTTGCTTCGAGATAATCAGAGGAGATAATCAGTGCAGAGGATAGAGATATATAAATCCAGGAGCTGGAATCATTCCCTACAGCCCTGGAGGGCAGCAGTGGCTCCGGCCCTGTACAGCGACCTCCCCTCCCCAGAGGTTCCCGTGGCCTCCCAAGTTATTTTTTTAACTCTATATAAATTTAGGTCTATTTTAGTCTTTCTGCAGCGATGTGCCAGTGTCTGGAGAACCAAACATCCCTTTTTTTCCCCCCATCCCGTGGTCCCTTGATGCTAAACCGGGCCCTTGGTGCCAGATGCTGTCCTGGGAGGGGAGGTGGGCAGGGAGGGTCGGGGTGTGCTGGGAGCAGGGCCCAGCCCCGGCCAGGAGTCCGTGTTTTTAGCACTTTGGTTGGAACTCTCACCTGTAGACGCACTTTGATGTTGTTGCTTTGAAACTTTGGCAAGTGTAAACAATGTGTATTTAAAGAATTACAGAGAAACAACCCCCAGCCAAGTGTGTAAAGAGCTATTTTATGATTCAGTGTTGAATAAAGACTCTGGAGATCGAGCTGGGCTTTCACTCTCCCGGGCTCATGCTGCAGCCACACCAGGGACACCAGCTGCTCTCGGGGCCTGCTGGAGCCATCTCCTGATCCCTCTGCAGGGCCAGCACGGGGCACTGGCACTAACTGGGAAACAGGGACCCAGGGCAGCACTGGGGGTGGGCAGGCACAGGGTGCCCAGAGCAGCTGTGGCTGCCCCTGGGTTCCTGAAGTGTCCAAGGCCAGGCTGGATGAGGCTTGGAGCAGCCTGGGACACTGGAAGGTGGCCCTGGAGGATCCTTATGGTCCTTTCTATCCCAAACCATCCCGTGATTTTTCACTGTCCTCCCTCAACACCTGTAACCCACCAGCCCCTGCCCCCCCCATGTTCTCCCAGCACCATTTTCCTGTCTGAGTCTCCCCCAACGTCTGGATCCATCCTTGGAGCTGTGACACAGCTGCTGCCCTGAACCTCCTTCCAGGAAGCAAATGGAAAATGAAAATGCCCCCCACTGAGCCAAAGCCAATTAAAATGTCATTGAGCAATATCCAAGAGCTGCAAGCACACACAGAGGTGCTCCAGGATGTGCCTGGAATGTGCCCTGCCCTCTAGCACAGCACTTGCCTCCAAATGGGGCAAAAACCATCCTAAAAGGTTCATTTTTAACTCCAGCCCTGAGGTCTCACTGTGCAGAACGAAACAGAGAACAGAGAAAAGCCCAATCTGCCCCCCAAACAAACTCGTTTTATTGTGCTGGGGCCTGGGTTCAAAGTGCCCAGCAGGACAAAAACCAAACCAGTATAAATAGGCCCCGAGGCCCTGCCCTGTGCTGGCTCCGGCCTGGAGGAGGGGAGACCCCCGGGGGAAGGATCAGTGCCCCGGGGGAAGGGATCAGTGCCCCCGGGGGAAGGATCAGTGCCCCGGGGGAAGGGATCAGTGCCCCGGGGGAAGGGATCAGTGCCCCGGGGGAAGGATCAGTGCCCCCGGGGAAGGGATCAGTGCCCCCGGGGGAAGGGATCAGTGCCCCCGGGGGAAGGGATCAGTGCCCCGGGGGAAGGATCAGTGCCCCCGGGGAAGGATCAGTGCCCCCGGGGGAAGGGATTGTTCCCGAGGGAAGGATCAGTGCCCCCGGGGGCAGGGACTGCCCAGGCCAGCCAGGGAGCCGAGCACGGTGGGGCGCACAGGGCAGGGCAGGGCAGCTCAGGGGCCGTGGTGGCTGCCGGGGCCAGGAGCTGCCTCTGACCCGGCGAGCAGCCGCTAATTACCCGCTAATGGGGTTTAATGAGCGCCCTCAGTGGTTGTGCGGCCGGGCGCGGCCGCGGCCCCGCGCGGGAGCAGCGTCCACGGTGGAGCGCGGGTTGCGGATGGTCTCGTCCACAGACACGATGAGGCACGCAGCCTCCGAGGCCGCCGTCAGCGCGTTGATGCGCACCACGGCCGGCTCCCACACACACGCCGAGAAATTGTCCGCGATGTCCTCGTTGGTGACATCCACACCGTACCACATCCCGCCCTGGGGACACAGGGACAGATCAGAGCCACAGCCCGCCCTGGGGACACAGGGACAGATCAGTGCCACAGCCCACCCTGGGGACACAGGGACAGATCAGTGCCACAGCCCACCCTGGGGACAGATCAGTGCCACAGCCTGCCCTGTGAGGAAAGGGGACAGAGGGGACAGAGGGGACAGGGATCAGTCCCGGGGCTGGGTGGGATTTGGGGAAAGCCTGGCAGGGAAGGCCAGGTGAAGAAGGGAGAGGCTGGAGCCTCCCTCACGTCCTGCTGTGAAGGAAGTGTCTGAGGAAACACAAAAACTCCCAGCCTTGGAGACGTCTTTGCCTTCAGCCACCAGTGCCAGCCACGCCTCAGGAAGAGGGGGCTCGTTCCAGGTCGGCATCACAGAGTGCCCCAGGCTGGAAAAGCCCCCCAGTGCCAGCTGTGCCCAATCCCCACCCTGTCCCCAGCCCAGGGCACCGAGTGCCACCTCCAGCCGCTCCCTGGGCACCGCCAGGGATGGGCACTGCAAACCCCCCTGGGCAGCCCCTGCCATGAAGCCATAGAAGCCTCAAGGACTGACTCCCCCTGGGTTTTGCACCCTCATTTTGGGGCACTCCCCGAGCCCCAGCAGCAGCAGCAGGGTGAAACATCCTGGGAGTGACAGAACACAAGGGGAACCTGCAAGCCCTGGAGCTGGGATCCCCCCGAGACCAGCACCCAGCACCTCCAGCCTGAGCACAACACCTGCACTCTGCTTCCTTCCATGTTTAACACAGCAGCTCCCTCCTGACAAACGAGGCCTTTTTAAGAAGCAAATCAGAGCTCCCAGCTCGGGAAGTCACCTGACAGCTGGGATCAAAGGGAAAAACCCCAGCTCCTTTCCATTTATAGCCTGGGCCACACCTGATGGGACAAACACGGTGCTCAGTCAAAGGGGACACGCCTCCAGCACGGGCTGGGCTCGGTGACAGTGGCCTGGGGTGACTTTGGTGCTTCTGTCCCCAGGGGCCTGATGTGTCTGTGCTGATGTGGAGCTCCACACCTTCCAGACTGGTTCTGAGAGCAAGGGCAGGGCAAGAGGTGCAGGGTTTGTTTCAGGACCTGCACTCCCTGCTCTGCATTCTGCTGCTGGACTGTGGATGGACAGACAGCAGGACAGACACCTCTGCTTTGGGGCAGTTTGTAGCTGGCTGAGGCACAGAAATTCCCCTCTCTTCTCTTCCTAGGAATTGTTTAAACCCGTTTTGGACTGAAAACCCAGAAAAACACTTGAGCTCACACCTGTGGCCCACTGGGGGGCCAGGACAGCATTTCCAGCACCAGAGGGACTGATAAGGGACTGATCAGAGACTGGGGGAGCTGAGCTACAACCCACAGCAAGGACTTTCTCAATTTTGCCATCTCTCTTCAGAACACTGAGAGCTTTTGTTGTTTGATATTGTTCATCCTGTTTGTGCTTGTGGGCACTTTGTTTGTTTACTGAATAAAGTTTTTTCCACTTTTCTCTAAGGAAATCTTTTCCCCCAAACCAGCTGGGGGAGACGCTGCTTGAATTTGCTTTCTAGAGGGACCCCATTGGGAGGTTTCCTCCCAAATTTGCCCTAAAGCAGGACACACCAGCTGTGACAGGCATCACACAGCCTGGCTCTGCCCTGGTGTGGCACCCCCAAAAGGGATCCCAGAAATGGGCCCAGAATTGGGGGGGGCATCCCAAAATGAGATCCCAAAAAAGGGGGGGTGGCATAAAAAGGGATCCCAAAACAGAGCCCCAAAAAGTGACTGGGGATCCCAAAAACTCCCCCAAAATTGGGGGAAAGATGCCCAAAAAATGGGATCCCAGATGTGGAGGGGGGAACACCCAAAAAAGTGACCCTAAAAAGGAAGGAGTACCTCAAGAAAGGGGTCCCAAACTTGGGAGGGGGGGACACCAAAAATAGACCCCAAAACTGAAGGAGGAACACCCCAAAAAATGGTTCCCAAAAAAGGGTTTCCAAAACAGGTGGGGGGAAGACTCCAAAAAAGGGTACCCAAAAAAGAGCTTCCAAAACTGGGGGGGAAGACCCCGGAAATGGGATCTCAAAACTTGGGCAGGGAGACACCCAAAGAAGAAACCCCAAACTCGAGGGGGCACCCATGAAAGGGAGCCCAAAAATGGTTCCCAAAAATGAGATGGGGGAAGAGGAGCCCTAAGAAGGGAGCTTTAGGCGCGAGGGTGTGACCCCGAAAGGGGGGCTGGCCCCAGAGCAGAGCCCCGGAGGGCGGTGCCCGGCCCTACCTGCGCGTGCTTGGCCCGCAGCTTGTTGAGGATGTTGGTGGCGTCGAAGCCGGCGTTGTCGCAGAGCTGCCGCGGGATGATCTCCAGCGCCTTGGCGTAGGCGCCGATCAGCAGCTGCTGCTTGCCGGGGATGGTTCTGGAATAGTCCCGCAGGAACCGCGAGAGCTCCATCTCGATGGCCCCGCCGCCCGCCACCACCGAGTCATTCTGCAGGGACACAGGGGCTGCGGGGCACTGCCAGCCTGGGGGCACTGCTGGCTTGGGGGGCACTGACAGCCTGGGGGCACTGATAGCCCTGGGGGGCACTGACAGCCTGGGGGCACTGACAGCCTGGGGGCACTGACAGCCCTGGGGGGCACTGACAGCCCTGGGGGGCACTGACAGCCCTGGGGGCACTGACAGCC
>VZUI01059990.1:0-12568 GCA_013401135.1 Cettia cetti | reverse complement strand
GTTGGAATGGAATGGAATGGAATGGAATGGAATGGAATGGAATGGAATGGAATGGAATGGAATGGAATGGAATGGAATGGAATCACACCCTGCTTGCTGATGAGCACGGTGAGCTCCCAGCAGGGTCCGGGGGGAATGTGGGACCATTCCCATGAAGGAGAGCTTGCAGGACCAGCTCCAAGCCCAATCCCCTGGCCACAGCCCTGTGTCCCACAGATATTTCTACCCAAAGGTATTTCTCCTGTTTGTGCATTTATTAATGCAGGACATGCTTTTACTTAACAACCCAGCAGCCGATGCAAGTGATTTCACCCCCTCGCTCCCACACTTTGAAATATTATTTTGCTCTTAATTTTCAGCCTCCTCTGCCTCCTCCTTCCCCTCTCTCTCCCTTTTTTTTTTTTTTTTTTTTTTTTTTTTTATTTTATTTTGTTTGGTGACCACAAGTGTAGTTTCAGTAAATAAAGCTGGTGCTTGATAATGTGGAACGGCCAGGAGCTTAACTCTGCCCTTGGAGATCGCTTACATCAAACCAGCAATCAAAAAGTGGTGCAGATAAAATTTGTCATCAGGGATTTCCTACAAAAGAATTACAGTGGAGAAATAGCCTGATCGATACTATGGATTTTCACTGCAGGGGCTGATAGTCCAATTGCTGTGAAACACTCACACAGATAAAAGGGCACGGCTGCCACTTTGTTACAGACTGCTGACTCAGCCCCAAGCCTGGCAGGTATTTATAGGCCAAAGTGATACAGAATTATCACCTTGCAGTGCCCAGCTCTTGTTAGTTCTAAGATTGCCTCCCTTTATGGGATTGCTAAATGCAGGTGAATGGAAAAATGATGGCTAACAGCTGTCAAAATGCAACAGAATGAAGTACTTAAATCTTTTTTTATCCATTAAAAGGGTAACAACCAAACATAGATCATGGTGCAGACGTTGTAATGATATTTGGGGCCGGTAAACGAGGGGTTATAAACAATGTACACCTGATCAAAATGGTAAGAAAAATACAAAAGGGGGAAAAAAAAAGCAATAATAAAAATTCTACTTGTTACTTTACAATATGTGGCTTGCCATTTGCTTTGCTGCTTTTCCAAGAGATCTCCAGGCCTCTCAAGGCTGCTCTGAGCAACCTCCAGCTCCATCAACACCGTGATAATTTTACACCCCATATACCACAGGGAAAACTGCTTTTAGAAACCATTGGGATGGCTCCAAGGGCTCTCTTTCCTTTTGCTAAGCCAGTGTTTTGCTCCCTCACCAGGATAAAATGCTGATGGGTATTAATATTAACTCACTGTTTCACACACAGACACTTTGTAGGACCAGAGCATGATGAAGGAAAGGAAATACTCTCATTTTTTGGTCCCACAGGTAGCACAAAGCCTGTCTGTCCTGGTGAACACTCCCCAGCCATTGTTCCATTGCTAGCACAGGCCCAAGGTGGTGAGGAAGGGGCACAGTAACCCTGTGTTTATTTTTGGAGTTGCCTACAGTGAGAGATTGGCCTTGACTGCACAAGGATGATTCCTGGAAGGGCACACAGGAAGCTCTAGTGAGATATAAAAAGAGACAGGAGGATCTGCACAGGCTTTGCCCTACCAGAGCCTCCAAGGTGTTCTCCTCATCAGTGATGGAGTTTTTAGCAGCTGAAAACCAGATTCAGAACTGCTTCAAATGTATTTTTCCAGGTGCTTTCCTAGCAGAGACAGAACCAAGTTGGGCTCGAACACTTACAATAATTTATAACCTCCTAGTTCAGCTCCCAGAAATCCTAATGTCCAAATAAATACTTTTTTCTAACATCCCCTTGAAAAACCCTGACTTCCTCAGCACATCACCTACTCTTACATAACTGAGAGCATTTCTTTTACTTGTAAATCCGTGGCATGTCTTGGTGTGCCAGCAACCCGAAATTTCCCCTTTCAGCACTCAGAAAATGGCTGGTTTTAAACACAGGCAGGGAAGGGAACTGCAGCTTCCAAAGGAAACACCAGAGAGGGGAGGAAAACAAAGAGGAGAGGAGAAAAAAAAGAAAAAAAAGAAGAGGAGGCATTTGATTTTCATAACTGGGCTGTGCTAGGACAGGGATAATGGGGCACTGATGGGTCTGGGTCTCTTCCCATCCTGTACCTGAAGTCCTTTTCAAGTGAGAGGAGTCATCCCAGTTTTCAGAAGAGATTAGGAGATCCATCACGAATAGCACCTTGAAGACCTCGTGTACTTGGAACAGTGCTTTAATACTGGTTTTAAAACCATCTTGTGTCTTGGGGAAGCACAAATAGGAGGATTAAAGAGCTGAAATTTCCTAAATGTTTCAAGAAGGTCATGGCCAGCAGGAGCTGGAACTCAGAGTGGTTTATGCACCCTGTGTTTTAGGCTTCATTTAGCACCAGAGCTTTGAGCTAAAGGAAGAAACGCTGCACAAAACCTGCCAACAATATCATTAAAAACAGCACAAAGAAACAGGGCTTGGGTATCACTGGGAGAAGTTTTTGGTGAGTTTGGCCACAATGTTTGACTGCAGGGGCCTTGGAGGGAAAATGCACAGAATTTAAATTCAAATACTAGAATATAAAGCAAAATACCAAATGAAATGATGCTTTGGTTGCCTGTAAGAAGCGCTGCAGGTTTCTAAACAAACATCTTCCCTAACCAGGAGAGAAGCCACACCTTTCTCTGTGCTCCATAGGGAAAATTACTGTAGTACTTGTCTGAACTGCCTGGTGCTGGTAGAATCATAGCTGCTCTCATCAGAGTGTTGTTGGATGAAGTTTACTGTCACTAGCAATAAGCAGTAGATAAAAGGAGGGAGGGGAGGGGGATAAGAAAACAAAAGGGAAAAATAGAAGCTAAAAAATTCACCAGAGGTGAAAAAAAGGGGGGGGCAAAAAAGAAGATATACATAAACTAGCTGTTTTTGTCTTTCTAGTTGCTGTGATGTGCACAAAGGAAATAGACTGAATAAAATCACATCTCAGGAACACCAACATAAATTCCCCCTTGCTTTGACAAGTACGTAATTTTGTGCAGTGATGCTCTTCACATCTGGAGAGTTATGAGGCAATTTCATTCCCATCTGACAAATTTACAAAGAAACATTAGAGAGAAGGGATTAGAAAAGCGAGAAATCTTTATAGACTTTTTCCTCAGGCTGTATTTTCCTTCCATCTTTTGGCTCTTCCTTGAGGAATATGTATGAGTGACTCATTCTGTATGAACGCCATAACTGAAACACTTAGCAGATAAGCAGAACATGAAATGTGCTTTAAATCAACTAATTGTATTTACATTATCTGGGAGGGCTGATCCCGATTGGCTAAAGTTTGGGAAAATTTGCTATTGTGCATTTTCAAGATAACAATTTAAAACTGGGGGAAAAAAAATAAAAGAAGCTGAAATATTATCTCCAGAACTTCACAAAAAAGGCCAGGCCAGAAAAATAATTTGCATTCTAAAATAACTTCCCACCTTCCAGCTCTGACTGACCTTTTTGGCCTCATTATGGGCTCATCAAGGCCAGTTTTACATGTTGGGAAACTGAGGTGGATTGGATGATCTCCTGAATTGATGGAGAAAATCAATGCCACTGGAAAGCAGGACAGGGAAGGAGTGGTTGGGCTGAGCTCACTCTTGTGCAGCTCAAAGAGCTTTTCCAAGGAGCTCAAGAGAACCTCTGCTCCTCACAGACCAGCAGTAATTGA
This sequence comes from Cettia cetti, assembly GCA_013401135.1. Classification (NCBI taxonomy): domain Eukaryota; kingdom Metazoa; phylum Chordata; class Aves; order Passeriformes; family Sylviidae; genus Cettia; species Cettia cetti. Next base: position 8,858 of record VZUI01059990.1, on the reverse strand, counting down.
CAGAACACATGGATAGAGTTCACTAAAAACCCATAAAAATGGAAGGATGAGATGAGCAAGGTGTTGTCAACACCTCTGAAAGGCCGGGGAATTTTGGTTTTGTGGCTGCACCACCACAGGTTCTTTCTGCTTTTCTGGTCCAGCCTTCTCTTTGCTGACAGGGGAACATTCTGGCAGGGATTATCCCAGGAACAAATGCTAAGAAGAAATGCTGCAAAGGCTTTGCTTTCTCCTACAAGGTTTTCCTACGACCATGGCTCGTTGTAGTTACACTGCTGAAGATGTGTAAGCTCAGCTGATAAATGACTGCTACAGCAGAGCAGTATTTTATGTTCTCTGCGTAATCAGGGTCACTTTTATTAAAATTTCTTTTTTTTTTCTTCACTATTTTGATACTAAAGCGTTGCCATTGCTCCCCATTGGTGCAACACCAGGGAATTTCCCCATGGATAAGCTCCCTGCCATCCCCAGCCTTTGCTTCCCTTGTGGCTCTCTTTGTCAGGTCATTTCAAGTGCTGGATGCTGGGACTTCCCTCCTCCTCCTATTAATGAAAATTACATGATGGTGCTGGGAAGTTCCAAAACATATTCCTGCCTTGGCACGGAGATGAAATATAATAAAATGCAGATGCTTTCTGATAGAGAGCACAGATGAAAATGTTTTACAAGCAGGGCTCCTGGAGAGGGGAAAGCACAGGGGACCTGGCTCCTGGCCCCTCTGGAGAGCCCCAGAGCAATCTCTGCAATCCGTGACAGCAGACACCCGGGCTGGGCTATTTATGATCTCTGTCCTGGGGCCCAGGTGGAGCTGCTGGCAGGCAGGTTTATGGCCCAGGAGTGTGCCTTTGTGGCTGCAGGGGCTGTAATAGATGGGGGCTGGGCTGGGGAACGGGGCTGCACTGAACGTGCTGCAGGTTTCGGGTCCCTGATGTGCAGTCAGGGCACGGGGCAGCTCCTGGCTGAGCTGATTCACCTCTGGGATTCACCAGCCACAGCCCCTTCCCCTCCTCTACCTGGACTAAACAAAAATCCTGTTCGAGTCTTTGGTTCCACTGAAGGAGAGACGGAAAGCCTCATCTCCTTCTCTAATTAATAGGTGATAAAAAAACCCATTTCCTATGCTTTCCTTATAAAGAAACTTCAATAATTTTATTATCTGGACAAGATGTTTTCTTCGTGTTTTGGGTAGAGTTTGCAGCACAAATGATTGCTACTAAAAACATTTAAACCTCCTAAATATTTTAGGTTGAGTTATCAAGAGGCTCTCTCTCTGTGGAGAACTTCTTTGGGAGTGCTGCTGTGCTCAACAGGTTTGTACAGCTCCTCTGACTGCATGGGATTAGTTGGCTGAGAGCTGGATGCACACAGGATATCTTAAATAGAAAATTAAATTAACACAGAACCATGTTTTCAGGAGCACAAATGGACAGCTTGTCCCTTTGAGAACTCCCTGCATTCCTAGCTCGCTTTGAAAATTACTAGATTGAAATGAGGATGAGAAGTCTCTTTAAAAATCACTACTAAAAAAAAAAAAAAAGAAAATAATCCTTTAGATTTTTTTTTTTTTTTGCTTTCTGTACGTGCAAGACATCTAAACATAACCCATTCCTCACTAAGGGTAGTGGAAATCAAAAAAATAATATTTGAATTATTTTGATCATGATAATCCCCAATTGTTTTGAAAGTAAATTATATTTGATAGTCTCTCCAGAATGTACTTACAAATTCATAGGAACACCATTAAAATACAGAATTAATTAACATCCACTTTTATAAAGTGCTTCTAATATTGTATAAACAAGCAAGAGTTGAAAAGCTTATTTTTAACTTGGATCTGCATATGCAGTGTGATCATAGCGAGTTACAAAAATACCCAAATAGCACTGGGAAATGAATTTTCACAGTTTGCTTCTGGTTGAAGACACACCAAAGTACCTGTCTTTAATTTGAGGAGCTGTGAACAAAAGGTACTTGCCAGCTTAGCTCGGTGTTTCTGAGCTCCTGGCAGCACAGCCACGGCTGGAATACTGATGTGTCAATACTCGTTAGCCCAAATGATAATCAGCAGCTGACTGGAAATAACTTGGAACAATCAGGAGGGATTGTGCTGCCTCGCACGGGGTTAGAGCAGGCCTGTGCCCCTTTCATCCCTCCAGACACAAAGGCATCCCTGCAGGATGAGGAGCTGGGCTGAGGCTGATCTCCCTTCCCCCAGGAACCAGAGGATGGAGAGTCCAGGGGGCTCCTGGGCACAGAGAACCTAGAGATGCACCAGGCCAGCCTAAATCTACATTTAGAGAGGAATGCAACACTAAACCCCCTCAAAACTCAGTTTTACCAGCTGAGATCCTGGTGGTTGTGACTTCACTTGCAGCTGTGCAGGCAATGGTTAAACTCACCTTCACTCAAAACATCCTGCTGAAATCTAACCCAAACTTTTTGAAAAGAAATGTTATTTGTGTTAAATTAATCAGGAGTTGTAGGCAAAGTCTGAAACCCACCCTGAGGTGGAAGTGGGAGCTCCTGGCCCCACTGGAACACCTGGGGGAGGTTGGGGAAACCTCTCTGCCAAGATCCCAACACTGAATTTTGGGTTTTGGGTTCAGCTGAGCTCGTGCAGGGTCTCTGAATATATAAATGTCTAAATTTCTATAAATGCAAGAAAGGGCCTCCCTAAATCCCTCTCCCTGCCCAGATGCTGCTGCCACATCCCGAGTTCCACTGAGGCAGAAAGGAAGGGATTTCTGAAGGATCAAGATCCCTGTGCATGCAGGACAGATCTTCCATCCAGAAATCCGAAAACCTGCCATAAACTCTGGACTGGAAAGCACTTTTCAATACCCAGCATCAGTAAGTGACAAAGAGCAGCAAACTGTTGGTACCACGGGGCCAGAGCAGAAATTGCAGGGCAGTTCCCATTTCTTGAATCCTTGAATAACAGCAGGGGACTTTTTGTGGGAAATCTGCACCCTTAAGGCAAATATTGTTTTAAAATTAAAAGCCTTTGTCCAACTTCTCTTCTTTAAAGAGACACATCTTTAAAAGGGCCATTTTTATCACTTTCTGGAACTATTTATTTATGCCCAGATGCACCTGTTATGGTGGAATAGTCACAACAGTGCCTGTGGTGCTCCAAAGAGATGAGAAATATGCAGTTTGCGGGTTCCTTTCATTAGATCAACTGATTGGATGTGAAAAAGAGACAAACCCTCAGAAAGACAAGCCCTCCTTCAGCCTTTAAATGTGATAGACATCTTGAAGACATTATTATAAGCGCTTGATATGATGCTTTAAAGCACTGCTCGTTCCTGAGATCACTCGAGACTCCTTCAGAAGCTGCAAGCCTTCAAAAGTGACCCAGGAAATGCCGAGGTACTCTGTGCTTTTCAAAGGCTGGAAAAGCCCCGTCCTGCCGTGGTGGGAGAACAATAGCAACATGATTTTGCTGCTTTTTTTGGCTGAGCGCCTTCCAGGTTACACGTTTGGGTGATTAGCGCTGTCCATTTCAAAGGGGATGTTTAGGGAGCAGTGAGGAAAGCGGTGGGAGGCTGCTGAGAGCCAGCTTTGCTCTGGGAGATGTTCCTACAGCCAGCACCAGCAATTGCCCACAGAACCAACATCACAAGTGCAGGAGAAGTTCAACACAAACAGCCCTAAGGAATGTCCGAGATGGAATTCTGGAGCAGGAATTCAAAAGTGGAAATAATCTCTCTGATTCTGTCCAGGCCCAGTCCCTGCAGTGATGAAACCAGCCCCAAATCTGTGTGGTTGTTCCTGGCCCCCCAGTGCTGGTTCCTCCCTGGTGCTGAGGTGGTGGAGAAGCCATTTGACAGTGCTGTGCCACTGAAGAACATCCACGTGCAGACAGAAACTCCCACTTGCTACTTTAAATCGGCTTTCAGTAGTTTTTGTGTCACCAAAATAGCCCAAATTATATTTACCCCAAGCTTGCGCCCTAAAAATTCATATATTCGCTAAGGAATGCTAAATAAACCAAAACCTGGAAGTGCTGGGGACAGGATAACGCACAGACTAAATATTCTGACCTTGAATTTTACATTCTTCTCCATCTCTAATTGTCCTGCCTTGTGTTTTCTTATTTCTAATCCAGGTTAAAGAGTGTGGCTGCTGCTTCAGCCTCAGGTGTTTTGCCAGTGGTCTCGGTGTGTGGACAAGTCACTTCTGAGCCCTGAGTTTCTCTCTCTAGCACTTGCTCACCCCACAGAGGAGCCACAAAGTTGGCTCCTGTATAGAGAGATCCAAAAATGGAAGACACAAAGGCAATGCAAAGTGATGCCACACTTCTCATTTCAAACGAGTGGGTGACAAATTGCTCATCAGATTGTACAATTTGGGTTGCTCCTGCTTGCTTGCTAATTAACCAGTCTGACATTATGTTTCCTCCCTCTTGCCTCCACCCTGCCTCTGAAGTAATCAGGGCTCAATGACAGCATCACTTATCCCAGGACACATTCCAATAATTAAGGTTTGGAGGACATCTTGCCAACTCCAGCACATACCAATAGGGTTTTTCTCTCCCTGCACCGCTGTGCCGGTGACATGTGACAAGACAAAGCCCTGCTCTCATATACATAACAGCAGGATGCTTTCCCACCTTTTAATGGCTGGCTGCATCTCCTCCCGGCGGCTCTGACAGTGGGAACGGGCTCTGCAGGGATGGCTGTGCCGCCAGGAGCCAGCCCCCACAGGCAGCAAAACCCCCTCAGCTGCACCTGTGGCCCAATCCAGGTCCAAACACACATGCCGGGGCTGTGCCTCCCTTCCCGCACTCCCTGTCCGGCTGCCCTGCGGTTCCCCGGGCGCTCCTGATCCCGGCGCATCCCGGCTGTGCTCGGGGAGGGCACGGGGGGACACCCGGCATGGCCTGGGAGGGGACACAAGGCACGAGGGATGCCGCTGCCCGGGGGCTTTTGAGCCTTCACCTGCAGGGGCAGCACGGGCGGGATGCTGGGCTCTGCAGGCTCAGGGTCCCCACCAAAGGAGCTGCCCCTGCTCCGGCTGTGGTTTCACTCAGCTGCACAAACCAACACCACCCAAGGTCTGCAGAGACACGATCCCAGCAGAAGCTGCTTGGCCATTCCTTCCTTAGATGTTTTCTCCCTTCAGTTCCTCCTGGGAAAAGCCAATTTGTTGGAAATGTGAGCCCCTGTCTAAGCTGAAAGTCTGGGCTTGGCACCAGCAAAACTTGATCCCATGAATTTGGTCTGAAATTGCAAAAAACCCCAAAGAACCATCTGGATTTTGTCTGCATTGGAACCTTCAAAAGGTAAATTCTTTTACAAAAGAGATTTATATTTTAATTTTAGCTAATAGTTGTTAACTTTTCTTAGAGTACCCACTGGAATATGGCCACAAATGCTCTTCTCCAGGTGGCTGAAATGTCCTGGAGCTCTGAAAAGCACATGCAGACACCACTCCTCTTCTCTTGATTCTGAGACACTGCTTCTGTCAGCAGTGGAATCACACAGAGAAATCAGGAGAGGGAATGTTCCCCATGGACAGCAATTCCTGGAGGGGGACAGCTCCTCAGCCAGCAGGAACCAGCACACTTCAACTGACTTCTGCAACCCTGCACCACTCCACACACACTGGGCCTGGAAAGCCTCCACCAGGCACTTCAAATGCAGCTAATACAGATAAAAGAGAATAAAAGACAGTTTTGTGCCCCTAAGATCTCCCAATGTCACTCAGTGTGGAAGGCAGAAACTGGGGTGGGACAGGGCTTGGAGGAGCCTGGATGGATTTGTGCAAGGACACAGAGATGGGAGGAATTTAACTGAGGCTGGGGGAACATCCAGCCCTGCTGCTGCTGCTAGCTCCAGGCTGGAGCTGTTCCTCCTCCACTCTTTTGCATCAGCAGGTATTTGCTGTTTTTCATCCCAAAAAAGTGCAACAAAACCTCCATTTCATACAGAACTTTCAAGGTCACTTGCATAAAATGTACAAAAAGCACATTTTTGTTGATGGAATGGCCTTTTGATAATGAGGCAATTAGTGATATTACAGCAGAAGAAAAGGGGGGGGTTCTTCCTCCTTTTCTCCCTTTCTGCAAACCCAGTGAAGTGGCAAATTTTGTCACAGTTGCTGTATGTGCACAATATTTCACCCAGCTCCACAAAGTAATGTGTTTTTGGAGTAGCTACTGTATTTGCTGAAACTAAGTTATAATAATTTGATGACTAGGAACAAGATTAATTCAAGGAACTACTATTCTCATGACAATTGCAAAATCCAGTAGGGGACAGAGCGAGTATGAACAGAAATGTTTGGGCATCTCCCTGCTTCATCAGTGAGGAGCCTGAGATGGAAAAATATCCAGCAGGGATGTGAGGGGGTCACGTCTCTGGAGGTGCAGCAAGGTAAGCAATTAATTTCTCCATAAGAAAACCAGGAGCTGCAATCCAAACTATCATCAAAGGAAAGATGAGTATCTGTACAATAGGAGGATAAAACCCAGTGGAAGATATAATTACGTGAAATTATAGCAACTGCCATGTAAAAGTACCAGTGAAAGTAACAAAAAGGATTGTCATTTCCTTAGAAATGGTGTTTGATGATATCTCAGCCTTCACATCCCCTGGCACGTGGAGATGTGCCAGCCTCCCAGCCTCTGAGGGGGAAACAAAGCCCCGTCCCAGCCTCACCCACAGCACAACTGGGAACAGCACTCAGCTTGTCACTTAGGATGTGACAATCAGAACTCCTGGCTGAGCCATCTTCCAGAGCAATTTTACATTTTTTTCCCCCAAAAAGCCTCTTGTACAAAGCAACACTGGCCTGAGCCTCGATCTCCCACCGCATGAACACCAACCACCAATTACTCTACAAAGAATTGTGCAGAAATGTTTCACTGATTAACATTTTCAGAGTGGAAGAAGATGAGACCAAATTTAGAGCAAGTAAGTGATATGCACATATGTTATGTAAAGGCCTAATATTCACTGAAGAGAAGGAAGTATTTCTCAACTGCATGTGCCAGGGAGCTGGGATTTGGAGATCTATAAATAATTTGCTGAAGTTATGGAAGTAGAGAATTACAGCACAAAAAAAAAAAAAAAAAAGAGTAACAAATTAAAAATTATCAGAAATTGAGCTGGTAAGAAAATTTTCTGTTCTGAAGCAGAAGCAACACCAAGAGTTTTCCTGCTGCCACTTGTTACTAAAGCACTTTCCCCCAGTCAGGAGTTGGCTCAGGTTTGGCCCTGCTGGGATGTGCTCTCTGCACTGTGGTTTTACAGAGCTGTGTGTGAGATCACTCACTCATTGCTCTGAGATATTTTTGTGCAAACAGAACTGCTATACAAAAGCTTTCAGCTGTTCTGAAGTTAGTCTCTATCTTCCTTTGACCAGATGACACTGGACATTAAAAAACCCCCACAAACCTTTCTCAACAAACCTTGAAAGCATCAAATTTTAGTCAAATCACTCTGGAGAAACACATTGCAGTCAGGCAGCATTCCAGAGTAAAATTCCCAACCAAGCAGAGAACTGGCCTCTTTCAAATGCTCCAACACCTTGCTCACTGCTGCACGCTGTTTCACCTGTTTGTACTTTATTTGTGGTGTCCCTGCAGGAGCTTTAATCAGTGCAGCCCCAGAAAAAGTGGATTTTCTGAACAGGAGCTGCGCCTCGGAAAATGATGCACGAGTTCCCTCAGCTGAATGTCAGCACATGTAAAAGGAGGAGCCAGTGGATGCAAAATGTTATCTCCTAATGTCAAACCCTCGTGGCAGGGCTGTGCTGGCAACAGAAACTGCAGAGCAAGGAGCCAGCCAAGCTGTGAGCTGAAGTTCCCCCCACCAAGTGATTTAGGCAGAACAAATTGAAGCTTGCAGGAGTCTGAGCAGTAAAACCCGTGGAGTTGTTAAACTGGCTTTGCTTAAAATGATGAATTAGTTGGGCCATTTCTTTTCATGGCAAGCTGTGAATCTGGGTTGTCCATCACAGGATGAGCTGTAAATCAGGGGCTGGGGGGCAGGAACCTTGGGCATTGTGGTGCTGATGCCTCAGGATTTTAGCTTTTTATTTTTCATATATTTGTAACTCTGCAATTCTTCAGTGTACGACTCTGAACTCCACACACAGTGTCAGCTGCTGCCATCCCATTTTGGGCAAACACAATTCCTCGCCAGGCCTGGGCATCAAGGACTCCTCACTGCCTCAGGCCTGAGAGATGGAAACAAAAGTGAGTTGGGGGCAGCAAACTTGGGGTGAATGACTTCATTACCTGAAGCTGTAATTGGGAGATTGACCCCCAATATGCAAATAAACCAAATCTATGAAAGTGTGAAAACTTGTGATCCATTGTGAATTTTGGGTGTAGCTCCTTGGGGGCTTCCTCTGCCCTAAATGTACCTGAAAGCCCTTCAATAAATGTAAATAAACTGCTTCTTATGCTCTTAATTCTGTCCGAATTGTCTTTTTAGGTGATCCCAAAAAGGCATCAGTGAGACCTCACAGGAGTGGATCCTTTGGATAGAACAGAGCCAGGCACAGATCCCAGAGGCAGAATGCAGCAAAGCCTGGCCAGGACACAGCTGTGTGCTGGCATGGGGCAGTGACACCCCAAGCTCTGTGCTCCATGGGGCAGTGACACCCCGAGCTCCATGGGGACAGTGACACCCCGAGCTCCATGGGGACAGTGACACCCCTGTGCTCCATGGGGACAGTGACACCCCGAGCTCCATGGGGACAGTGACACCCCTGTGCTCCATGGGGACAGTGACACCCCGAGCTCCATGGGGACAGTGACACCCCTGTGCTCCATGGGGACAGTGACACCCCGAGCTCCATGGGGACAGTGACACCCCTGTGCTCCATGGGGACAGTGACACCCC
>VZUI01059986.1:0-12589 GCA_013401135.1 Cettia cetti | reverse complement strand
TTCCCTTTCCCTTTCCCTTTCCCTTTCCCTTTCCCTTTCCCTTTCCCTTTCCCTTTCCCTTTCCCTTTCCCTTTCCTGTCTGCATCATCTCAGCTTTCCTTGCAGTGTTTTAAAAGGTTTTTTCTGTTACCTAGATCCAGATCATTTGCCAAAAAGACATGGTTTGGAGAAAAGTCAGTTCAGAAATATTTTTATACATGGACCAAATATGACAATGAGAAAATACATTTTTATCTTTAATATGTGGTTAAAGGGAGGTCTCATTTCACTTGTGAGATTACTGAATACATATGAAGTATACAATGAGACTGAAATTGCTACTGCATTGCTAAGAACAATAACAAAATATTGATAGAATAAGAACAAATTTGTAGAGATTCTCTTTCCCCCCGATTATATAGAGAAAATGGATTAAAACAAATGTCATTATAATGGAGCAGATATAGTTAAAATAGTTTTTAATGTATTTTGCCACTAGCTTTGTAAAGGCTATTTTTGAAAGAATAAGGAAGTTAAGATACTAAAATTAATTAATACATATATGGAAATAAATACCAAGCTCTCACACAGTCTTAGTGACAAATAATAGAGGTATTATCTTGTTATTTGCAAGGTACAAACAAGAGTTCCTTTTCACTTTCAAAATGTAACAGAATACATTTTGAGGTTTTGTTCTTAAAATCAAACACAAAAACATATCCAGAACTACCAGTTTCACTGAGAGGAAATGCTTGAATAGGTCCTCTGATTTCCTAGTGCTCACAGTAGAACTGGGCAGATTCAGGTACCCGTAACAGCTGCTAAAAGGTGTTAATGGATGATGAATTTAATAGTACAGCCATTTTGCTTAATTACTTACATTAATAGCTTGAAAAAATCCTATTTTAATTGCAAACATTTCAAACTGTAACTTTGACATGTATCTCACAGATGCAGCAATTTCAGTCAAGGCAAGAAGTCTCATGATCGCTTGGACTGTTTGTTCACCAGTGAGCCCTAGATAGGCGAAATACCTGTAGTGAGTAAAATGAACAATAAATAGTCTGTAGGCTTGCCTTTCCCCCCATCCCTTTTCTTTTTAAATACATGTGCATATCTGAGAACTGCCAAAGTGATCAGCATATAATAGCAGAACGAAACACTTTAAACCCTTTATATTAAGGTTTTAGTAAGACTTCTGATATGATAACAAAAAAAAATTAATTAAATCTACTTAATATTATCTCTGAAACAATTCTTCCAGGTTTCTTTAGAAAATTATGCAATGAGTGAACAAGTACTTGTCAAATCACTTTGCAATTAAACTCATGCATTTGTTCCTGTTTTAAAAATGGCCACTTATTCCATCTGCCCATGCAAAATGCTTAAGTATTTTCAGCCAACTTTCCTGAGTAAAGCTGTACACCCACCACAGTCAGCACACTTCACTGCTACAAGGGCCACAGTTGTGAAGTATTGTAATCAAGGACAAGAAATCACCCTTCTTTGTTGTTCAATTTCATTTGTTAAGACACTTTCAGAGTGAGAAAGGTTCGGATCGTAGACTCTTATTACAATAGAATTGTTAGTATTTTCTGGAACTGGCTGGAAGTGGTGTGTCACCTGCTTTGAATGCAATAACTGAGATTTTTTTCTAAGCCTTTTTCTAAAGGGGAAGCTGATCAGGGAGGGAGAAGTAAACCCGGTGCAAACTACTTTGTACTATTGAAATATTCTCATATTCTGCACGTCTTCAAGGTTTCAGGAAATTCTGCTTAAATCTGGAAACCCTGAACAAAAACTCTTATTGAAGACCACGGTGACACATTCCCTGGCTTTGGTGTTTGCAGATGCAGTTTTGGCATTTGGTTCAGTGGGAAGGACTCCCCAGAAATCATTTTTCTGTAAGAGTCCTCACTTTATTTGCAATTCTTCAGTTAATGTCACAAAAGCTAAAAAAGCACAGAAACTTCAGCTGCCTGTTACAACCTTCAGGACTCTTATCTGGCAGAGAAATACTATAAGCTGCTCCCTCAGACCAGAACAGGCAGAGCTGATCTTCTGGTTACTTACAGGGAAAAAAATATAAATCAAGGAACCAACAAAAAATATGAAAAGCAACCTGAAAAAAAAAAAAAAAATTCTTAATGTGGTGGCAAAGGAATCCTGGTGCTGAGGGTAAGAATGAAAAACTTTTACATAAAGCTCTGAACACCCTGCTGAATCACCAAGGGCTCTCCTCAGCCAGGCAGGCAGAAGTGCTGAGCTGAACTAATTCCAGATGCTGCTTTGGATTTCCAGTGGTACTGTTATTTTTCATCCCAGGGAAAATCATTGAAAATTCTTCCCCAGATCTGCATTTTGCATATCAACCCAGTTGTACTAAAACCTTCAATTCAGCATTTCTTGGTGGAAAACAGGGAAATGGCAAAGTAGATTAGATCCACACAACCGAAGTACTACTTAGCTTGGACAGCAACTGTGGAGATCTAGTCCCATTTCCACTGCTCAGAGTAGAAGCTGCCAGAGAAGATTGCTTAGGACCATGTCCAGTCAGGCTTTGAGTATCTCCAAGGATAGAAACTCTGCCATGTCTCTTGAGAGCCTCCTCCAGCATTCTGTCATGCCGACCACAAAAGACTTCATCAGAGCTGTTGAAGTCAACAGTCAAAAGAACCTTAAGAGTGAATCAGCTGAATAGTTAGAAGGCATCTTCTTATTCACCTTCTGATTCAAAGTGAACTGATTCACTCTCCAAGCTCCAACAGAGCTTAATACTTATATGGTCTTTAACTCTCTCTACCAAAAAACCCAGCAGTACTATCCAGCTGTTCATGGCAACACTTAGAGGCCTCTACAGTGTCTTTTCTGTTCATGATTCCAGAAACATACTGCAGACAAACAGGTATCAATAAATGGACATTTAATGCCCCAAGATTTAGCTTTCTGAGGTTATTGCTCAAAATTATTAAGATATAGAGCTGGAAGAACCTAAAGCAGCCTAGAATTTTTTTTAATTGATATTAAATCACTTATATTCAACTTATTTTCATGAGTTTTATAAAAAAACTCATAGTAAAAGCACAGAACTACACAGAGCAAATCTATGCTCACATACTCATTTTTTCATAAGTGTCTGCCAACCTAAAACAAATATTTCCAATTATATTTCATTGGCCAAGTGTACTGGAAACTGGAACAACCATTTTGTGGATTTCAATACTTGTTAATGGGCCATAAGGCAATTTCTCAGGTACAAACTATTAGGTTGACAAATTGTTGACAAAAAAGACTGTGGGATGTAGGGTGGCAGACTGCAGAGGGCACAACAGAATGAGAAACAGACAGGCAGTATAACCTGCCAACTGGCAAATTTCTGAAGTGTGAAGGTTGGTCTCACACTCATTCTAACACTCAGTACTGCAAATTCAAATATTTAACCCTGGGGTCAACATTTGCCAGGAGTAGGAGTTAGCCTTCCAGTTCAGATTCACAGTAGAAATAGCAGTATAAAGAGGTGGAACAGACAAAAGAGACGCATGCACCACCATTATTAAGAGAAATAATGAAGGAGATCCAGAAATACATCACACATACTGAAGTAAAAAAAGATGAAAGGCATTTGTGAGACATTGCTTCGGCCTCAGCCCTCTGACAATATTAAGCAAAAGAGTGAAACCAGTGATGAAAAATGTAGACTTTTTAAAAATAGAATCATAACGTGATGCAGAATTCTAATAATCTGATATATTTGATACAAAATTACATGAGATAAATGCACAATGGGCAAAAAGTACCTGTTTAGTAAAATGGCAGTGATTTAAGAAATCAGCTACTAATTGTCATGGGCTTATTTCCAAGTTCATTAGAGCTGATGAGATTTCAGTCATTAGTACTGCGAGCACTGTTAGATCTAGCCCTGGATTGGGGTTATATTGGTTATTGCATTAGATAAGGATGTTCAGGTTAAGTATGAAATCAATTAGGAGCAAATTTATTCCCTTAATCAAACATATGTGGCAATAATCACCTGTGTGTTAAAATAGAAGCTAATAAATCAGTAATGGCCATATATTTTTTTCCCCCAGTTAAATGATGCCATTTTGTAGCACTTTAGGAGCTAGCTCAAAACATGTTTGATGGAACCTGTGAAGTCCTGAGCTAAGCAACACTCAAAAATCATAAATTATTGGAAATTAATCACTTGTCCTTAGAAGTTTAAGCAGGGAAATAACAACTGATTATTTCCTAACCCAGGTAAATTTTTATTTAAGAAGTCTGAGATACTCGTTTCTAAGGTACAATCAAAGGACACCATAACATGAAGTTCTGGACATAGTGCTGGTTGTTTTGACTTTAGTTAATGTTTTGCACCATGCCAAAACATATTTCTCTTTAATCCTGTCACTTCTGAATCTTGAATATATATAGCCAGTTCAATTCTGAGCTCCAAAGGAGGAGTTAAGTCAACAAGCTCAGTAGCTCGAAAGTTAAATGTTTCAATTTTATATATGTCTGATCTTTTAAAACATCATCTTAATACATGTGAATATCAGTTAGGACCAAAAGTACCACACATATTCTCTTACTGTAACAGTAGAAATTTGCACTCAGGCTAGTCAAGAAAAAGACATCTCCTAATGGAAAATTGGAAGAGAGAGGTGCATTCAAAATACAGGCAAAGTTCTGCCATCCAAAGATACCACTGAGTATGTTTACAGGCTGTATGTTATGTTTACTGAGCATGTCTACTCAGCAGTCCAAGTTTTTCTGGTTTGGCAAGTGCCTGTTAGAATCCAAAAACTGGATGATTTTTACTTTGCATTTGCTTTTACTTGAAACTCCAACTTTTTTTTCAGTTCAGGGTACTGAGCACAAATTGGCATTTCCAGGCCAATTTTAATCCTACATGGAAGAACAGAAATTGGAGCCCACTAACTGTATTCAAAATTGGGTTATCAGAAGAAGGTGCTCCTTGCAAAAGAAGTGTGACTAATTCTCTCGTGTTTTATGTCTGTACTGTTTTCTTCTCATGGTGCAAATCAGAGAACAACAATCCAGTTATTAAAACAAACAAAACTGGAAACAAAAGCTATTCAATTTTCTCATTTGTAATGAGATAACGGTAATCTATAAGGTAATGGAAGATTTCTATTGTCAAAGTGTTTTCAGGGGAAAAGTCTGATAGCTAAAGTAAACCCCTTCAGGAAGAGTTGAGAGGAGGGAAGGTTAAACAAAGGTGAATTCTCTGTTGACATCTAGTTGAGTGAAGAAGAGACAAATAGAAGGTGTCACTCATCAGGCTTGAAGCAAACCTGATTTAGATATGCTGAGCTATTATGTGAAAGGCATTTCTGTTAAAGAGTCATATTGTAAACTCGTGCACAGACATTATGCCCTAAATGCAACTGAGGTAACGGGTAAGTGTAATCAAAGGTGAAGATTAAAGTGCAAAAGTTGGCATTTAGAAGAGAGTAGAAAAAAAGGGTCAGGGATTTGTGCCAATGTCTCTTGCAAGATCTGAGAAGCATCTCTTTACAAGAATTCTATAGTTGGAGAGGCAGGAGAAGAAACTATTTATAAGCATAATTTGAGATGAAAAAGTGCTTAGTTTCAGTGCTGTCTGCACATTTCCAAGGGCCAAAATACCAAAAGTAGAGTTGCAGGTGTTTGCTAATGTGCCTGCAAGTTAAGAATGGCAGGAGGCACAACTGCTTGATGTGGCCAGCACAGGAGGTATGGCACTATGCCCCTACTAGGCACAGCTAACAGAAAAATAGCTCAGAATTTATCAGATCTTTCTTCTCAGGAAATTGTGATAAAGTCAAAAAGTGGATGAAGATTAAGACAGGAATAGAAAAATAATTTTTCAGCCTGGTAGTTGTCTCTTCAAGAAACAGACTATCGTAGTAGTTAAACAGAGTAAAAAAACAAAAAAAAACCAGGGAAGCCCCCCCCCCCCCAAAAAAAAAAAAAAAAAAAAAAACAAACAACTTCCTAAAATGTATCTATAGAGTTTCTATAATTTTTGGAAAAGCAATCACCTGTTAAGCTATATGGTTTATCCTTGTTAGTAGGAGCACATTAGCTCATTGACCACCAGGCAACAAAGTCTGGTGAGGACTTGAACTGGTGCTTTGCTGCAACCCTGTTAAACCAAACATAGACAGTGAATTGCTCCTAATAAAGTTTTGGGAGACAAGCATCTGCTAAGCATCAGTTTTTGGGTTTTCCACTTTTAATATTCACAAGTAACAGCAAAAATAGGTGTTTTTCCCCTTCTTTTGTCATGCCTCTTGACAACTCACCATGCAGTTCAAAAAGACAGACTGAGTTGATTTCTCAAATAAAAAGAGCTGCCTTCTCTCCTCTGCCCTTCTCCTTAATTACATGATCCTGCTCTTTTCTACAGCTGCACTAGATCTACTCAATAGATTCTTTGCTGATTCAATTTTGTTCATTAAGTCAACAGAAAAAAAAAAATAAATCTGTTCTTTCTGCTTGTTTTTTTCTGCCAGGCCAGTGACCTGAATTGGCTTGTCAAAGGGTCAGGCAGTGCCAAAGCAGCCTGAAATGGCAGGAGTACATAGCTGGGAACAAGAAAAACAAGCTTTTTACCAGGAAAAATACGTTAGATAAGCTTAGCCATCATCTCACACAGTGCCCACACATACTAAGCTCATAAGCAGGAGCAACCTGAAGCAAACCAGTACTGACCTTACCTAGAACATGTCAGCTTACAAACTTCAGCATTTCTGGAGCTGATCAGCTAAACTGTCCATACAACAGCAGAGGATAAACTCTTAAGTCATCTCAGTGTCAGTTACCTTTGTAGATGAGGAAAAACCCTAATAAGTAAATAAGTAAAGGGAGAAAAAACCAATCCTGTACATCAGCTAACCTTTGCTGGCCGTCCATGTGTATGATCGCAAACTTCAAGTTAATTCAAGTTGACTTAGTCTTCTGTTACTGAGATAGTATTTGCATTTGCTAGGGCTTAGGTCACACACATGGACAGTTACCATAAACCTGCTGACACACAAGTTTGTTTGTGTGTTGAAGCCCTCAGAGTTTGTTTGGGTTTTTTATTTTGGTTTGGGTTTTTTTTTTTTTGGTTGTTGCTGTTTTTTTGTTTTTTTTTTTTTTTACTATTTGCTCACCCTCTTTCCTGGCCCCATTTTTACTTTCTATTTTTCCTGAGGATGTTTCTCTGCTACCCATTAGCTCCTTTGCTGATCTTTGAATGCAGAATATGATATTAAACCTGACATAGATGTACACTAAAAAGCAGTAAGACATAAAGTATTCCAAGTGAAGATGGGCAAATATTTTTCGGTTGGTACTTCTTCCAAAAATAAGCCCAGCTTAGTATTAGGCAATACACATATATTCATCACTACTTTCACCTGATTGAAACAGCAATTTAAACTGAAAAAACATATTTAAATAAACATGCAGATCCCCAAAAGAAAATCATGATTTTCTTCTATGGAGGTATCAGTGCAACTGTGAACATTATTCTAGCCATTGCACATATTTTTAGCCTGTATATCACTATTGAAAAAGAATACTATAGCTGATTTCCATCAAGCTGAGGGAAAAAAGCTCAAAGTAAGTTGTGGATACTTTAAAAGTCTCTAGCTATTTTAACTGCTTGGATGAGAGACATTAAACAAGAGGAAAATATTCTGGATGGATAATTGAATGTGTATGCAAGAGATTAAAATGATTAAATAAAAATTACTGCTTTTCCAGTAACCAAACTATAAAAGAATGGATGGTGCCATGAAATACAGCTTTCAAAATAACACGAGGAGGCTTATGTTACTTTCACTGCTCAGCTGCAACTGAAATCCAGATGTGGGAATCAGTTGTCTGAGGATGATGATTTTGCCATAGAGAATTGACTAATAAAGACTTTGTTTGGAACAGCCATTTTTTGTAAGCAGATAATAAGACAATATTTCAGATTTCTATTAGATGTACATCTTGTAGTTCCCTAGGCCTTATTCAACTGTGGCATTCTGTGAAACACCACCAAAGCCTGTAATAGGCCCAAGGCTAAGGAATGGGTACATTTTACCTTTCACAACCAGTGAAATTATTCTAAAGTGAGATTCTATCTCCTCCCTTAGTTTTACTCCTCATTGCATTTATTTGTTAATCATTTTGCACAGCTTTGCTGCACTTCAAAATCTGTCATATGCTGTACAGAAAATACACAAATATACAGAAACAAGGTCATGACCCCAGAGCTTGTTACTTGACTACAAAACAGACCCAAGTAAGAGCTACAAATAACAGCACAGGATTACAAAATGATAACAGCATGCTTCCTCACAAGTGACAAGGAGGCTGATCAAAACCAGGGTTCCAGACATCATGATGCAAAGCCTGATGGTGCCTGCTACATTTCCTCCAGCTGAAAAGTAGAGTGATAGGTTTTCTTTTCCACTAGTTGATCTGCTGCAGGTGCCAACATGCTTAACCTTTGACTAACAGCCAGATGCTAAAGCTTTTACCTGTGCCATCCAGCTCTCTCACTTCCAAACAATGTCTCCTGCACAATTTTCTTTGTTAATCTTTTTGCGCTTTCTCACTGCTATGGTAGCCAAGTTGACAAAGCAGCTGAGATGCTTTGCTTTTCTCTGACTAATAATTTATTCCATCGCTCCCTTTTTTACCAGATAATGAGCATAGTCTGCAGGAAAACTGTTCTTGCATGGTATCCCCTCCAAAGCTTCATCTTTGCTGAAGGCAGCTCCTCATCACTGAGAAAACACATGGCACAGAATACCCTGAGTAATACTTCTCAGGGTTTGGGGGTGGAATATTTATTAAAAGCAAAACAAATCCCGCTCAAAATACCTAGAAGTGTAAGGTATTTTCCTTTAATAACAAAGCAACATAGAGCTGTAGACAGGGTGTAGAAGAGGGGGAAAATCACAGGCATTTCAGTTTCAAATGATAAGCAGAAATGTGCAGTTGTTGTACATTAGATGACCCTCCCTATGTGGGTCACAATCCATCAGTACTCTGTTCTCAGCCTTACCTTGGGGAGCTTGATACGTCTCATTTCTCATGTCTCCATACTGGAATGATTACAATTCTTAAGTATGTTTAGGTTGGTTTACAGGCTGCTGAGATGAGAAATAAATTTACAAATATTTGAGAGGTGTAAAAGCCATCAAAAGGGAAAAATTAGAGTAACAGGACTAAATTAATACTAAAGAAATGTGGAGTGTAAAATCTACCTAGCAGTTGTAATAGTTTCTCACTCAACAGTATCTCTGGCCCTTTTGTGATTGTCTCAAGAAAAAGAGGTTGTAGTATGGATACATTTGTTCTTCATTCCAGGCATAGCGTATAAAGAGGTTATGGTGAAATGGCACTTGTGCTTGTGTATGCATGCCTGTGACTCAGACCTCTTTCATCTTGACAACAGAAGCTGTTAAGTGACCTATAACTGATACTGCTGACTTAGTACATCCTTTAGCTTGGGCTTGCTTTTGTAGCTTTTATACAACAGAGGAATCAGGGTTCTGCTACTGCCTGGAAATATTTGTGACCTAGAGAGCAAGTATTCCTTCTGTGACACAGATGACTTTGCAGAATGTCAAAGAAACGTGGGTAGCCAGAAAAATAGTATTCCCACCACAAAAGTATATTACTAGTTAATGAATATGAAATTAAATTCTTTCTACATTCTATAAATCATAGTTTTAGATTTTTATGTGGACAAAGCTTGAATTCACTTGGACGTCTGGTTTGGTTTTGGACTTAACTCTCCAGTATGAAAAGAAGTAAACCGGTTCCACTTCAGTTTATTGTAGTGTTGATGTCTGTTGAGGAAGTTAAAAAAAAATTCTGAATTAGATTAACAGTTACCTACAACAGAAATTCATCACGGGATTTGAACTAATGCAGATATAGTAAAAATTAAACTTCTAGGCCCTTGCAGAAGATGTGACAGTAGCAGGACCTGAAGGTGTCTTGGCTCTTCCACCCAAATGAACAGGAGGTTGTCTCTTAAACAAAAGTCTGTTCGCTTTTACACCGTGTAATGTACACAAATGCAGGACAGAACCATTACACTTTCTGGTATTCATCAGAAAGAAATTAGCAGAAATACAAGCAGTCTTGGTGTTATTTTTACTTTCTTTTGCTACTGCAGTATTCTGGAAAAAAAAAAAAGTTCAAAATGCAGCTGAGCTTGGGACACTGCCGCAATTCGAAGCAATACTAGGTAGAGGTAGGATTTTTTTTTTTTTAAATTTTATTTTTTTTAATTTCCTGTTCTCTCAGTTTCTGTGAACACCTCTCTGGGATCTGGTGTTCAGGAAGTGTGGTTCTGCAGCAGTATGTCTGCCCCACCCTGAGGGGCTTCTGAGACATGACACTGGATTCCAATCCAACAGACTGAAAAGCGCCTTTGTTTGTCTTTAAAGTAACCTGCCTCGAAGCATTAATGCTTCAACACAGATTTCTGTCCCTCTATCCCAGCAAGTGCAGCTACAATGCTTCCTTCCTATTCCCTAGTAAAAATAAACACATCAAAACCCAACAACAACACAAACCCCAATACTATTTCTGATAGGTAAATGACTGGAAACCACTGGCCTGTACCATCAAGTCAAACACATTGTCTGACAAATCCAGCAGACTAGGTAAAATCCATAGGAAATGTGTACATTGTGTCTATTTTTGTAAGTAGAACTTGTCCACTCTTGGGGAGAAAGCTCTTAAAAATTAGGGAGAACACAAATTATATCTACATTACTTGCAAAGCTCTGTGCTGGGATTAGTAGAATTAAGTTTCCAAATTTACCAAATGCTTCCTGAATATTTTTGAGTAAGTTATTTATCAGTATTTCCCTCATCTTCCTGAAGAAAGTTTTGAGCCTCTTTTTCATCCTAGTTGGAAATTGGGCTCAGCTGTGTTTAGGAGAACTGTGAGATCAGCCAGACCTCAGGTGAATGCTCTGCTGGTGACATTAATTGTACTGACCATGAAAACCAGACTGATTTCTGTTTAATGGGTTCATGGAATAAATCTATATACAGTTAGCAGATGTTCAGATAACAGCTGAGTATTTGTGAATATGTTTGTAAATCCTGACACTTTGAGGAATTTACAATGAATGTAACTGCTTTCCTATTTGCTACAGTCAGATTGCCAGTCATCTTACTGTCTGAAAAGTTTGACAGCCTTCAGAAAAAAAATCAATCAGACAATCACAGAAGTAAAAAGTTGAGATGAACAGTTCAGAAACAAATTGCAATATGGCGAATTTGCTAAAACTGAAAAGTCTAAGAGACTTAGCAAATACTTACAAATACCAAATACATTCTCAGCTCATGGAAATGGTTTGGAAACTATTCCAGAGGAAAAAAAAGAAAAGCTGAAATTTCAAACTTTTTTTTTGGTTTGACAACTACACTTTGAGCAGCTCTTACCATAAGTAATCACAGATGTCTCAAGAAAAAAAAAGCCACTCATGTTGTGGGTTTTTTATTGTTTTAATTTCCTTCTTTTATAACAGAATGAGAAATGTCAATTTGTCTATGGATATTTACACAACCTGACCTTGGGTTCTGACTTTTAATTGATGATTGGTCTTGAACAAGTCATTTAACTCACAACTTTATCCAAAAAGCAGAGCTTATTCCATCCCAAGGTGCTCACATGACATCTGTAGAGGGCTTGGAAGTTGTCAGAAGTAAAAACAAGGGGTAAGAGTTACAAGTCACAACAGCAGAAGTTCCAATTAAATTTAAGAAAAAAAAAATTATATGAGAGTTCACTGCATGCCTAGAGAACTTTCAGAATCTCTGTTCTTGGACATTTTCAGTACTTGGAAAGGTACTTGAACAATCCAGCCTAACTGTGAAGCTAGCCCCACTTTGAGCAGGAGGCTGGATTTTATATTCTCCAGTGTCTCCTCCTACTTAAAATTCTGATGTTTAGAAATCTAGCATTGCAATGAGGACTTATTTTTGTGTTGACTTTCCAGTGTTTAAAAACATGTTGGACTAATTGATATACAAGGAATCACAAGTGCCCTAGCATGTGTACAGGATGACAATAAAGGAAATATGGATCTGGGTGCTTGCTGAATGCCAAAAGAAGCAGCAGTCTTCAACATACACCCAGTTTTCCACATTGTTAGGTACAGCTGTGGATTCTTTTTAAAAATCTAGAGAAAAGCATACCTCCTTCAGCCACCAATGTAATATCTGTTGGCTTCCACCAGAAAGAGACAACAAAGAGACAGAGAACTTAAGAACCGTTGTCATTAATTTTTGAGGGTTGGACGAGCTTGTATCAAAAGCTCAGGAGATATTTGTGCAATACAATTATTTGTATAGTTATAAGATTACTTATAAAGTAAGGTGATATTACCCAGAAAAAAAAGGACAGACTCCTATTACTCGCTTCTGCTGTTCACACAGTTCTATTCAGCAGTCAATCTCTGCTGGGTAGAAAAAAAGCTTTCCATCAAACAGGAAACAGACTAAATATGTATATCTAATCTGCCCTGTAGGCTTTTGCATGGAATTTAGTGGAAGGGAAGGGAAGGGAAGGGAAGGGAAGGGAAGGGAAGGGAAG